>JAOVYX010002326.1:0-11889 GCA_035668315.1 Drosera spatulata
TATTCTTTCGCCTTTTACTAAAGAATACCGTGTGCTCGCCGCTTCATGCGGCATACGCCCATTTTTGGAAAGGGGTGCAGCCACCGTGCAGCGCCTCTGCGAAACCCTAGTTTAATTTTTAATAGAAATACTAGTTTAACTGTAAATGGTGTATAAGTGTCACGAGAGTGGTTGAAGCAGACAATAATGAAAATGATATGATATTAAATAAGAATGGAAGAGAGAAAAAAAGAGGATGAAGTAATGATAATGTATTGAGTTGATGTGAAATGGAATAGTAAAAGTGTGTTTCAATATTTTTGAAAAAAAATATTTTAAAAAAATATTATAATTATTATAGGATATTCATAAAAAATAACTATTTTATTTATTCTAGACTGTAGGAGTGCAAGGAGATTTTAGAACTTTTGACATAAAAAAGCAAACTTTTGACAATTAATTTATAAAACTTTGTAATTTATGTGAAGCATTCAATTTGATAATGTGTTGTAATTTATCTGAAATAAAGAAAATATAATGTTTTTTTTAGAAAAGTATTTAACATAAAAAAATCAAATCATTATAACATATTTTATTAAGATTTTTCTCAATTGTTGCAGTAAATCACACTACCGTTAAAAAGATGATACCTTCGTCTCAAAATTATTGCATCATTTTGTCAAAACGGTCGGTTCCAAATAGTTTGTAACGTTTTCATATTTGTAAAATATTGTGGTTAGGAATTAAGAAAATAGAAAAAAAAAATCGTGTGGTTGAGAATTAAAATTAAAGGAGAAAGAATGTAAATCTAATTTTTGCGTGCATGAAATGAATGTTACAATTATATTGGGACGGACGGAATAATCAATACACATAAAACTTTATGTTGGATCAATTGTTATATTTAATTTTGGATAAAAAGGGTAACATTTTTGTCCGTGAATGAGAGGACTGAGAAAAAAAAAAGAAATATTTTATTTATTTCATCCTTTTATAAAAGATGCAATGTTTTTCTAATTTGGATGGTCCTACTTTCATATTTAGAAGGTTTTTTCTATAAAATTATCAAAAAAATAATAATTTTATATCAATTCATCCCATTATTTTTTTTTTACTTCTCACAAAATAAAGAAAAACAAATGAATTAGTTGTATAAAACTCAACACTCATATTAATGTTTTACGAGATAAAAAGACTACCTTAAAACGATTCAAATAAATAAATATTTTAATGAATTTGACACCGGGAAAGTTTTTGAATATACGCCTCTATTTTTGGGAAGGGGTGCAGCCATTTGTGCAGCGGCCCTCCATGACTGGTCGGAAATATCGCCCAATTACTTGATTGACTTTGTGGTTTGGGCCTCCCTTAGATTTTTAAAGTTTGGCCCACGAAGCACTCACATCTTGAGGCCTACTTCGTATCTGATTGTCTTTGTTTTGTACATATGTATTGTCAAAGCTATTTTTTGATAATATTGCTATTTAAAACTCCGAATCAAAACCATCAATGAACAAGGCAGTAATGCCTACTTAAGGAGGACACAGAACAAACTCTTTTTACAATTCGTACCTATGCAGAGCTTGGCATGGATCTATACAACTATACCTATACGAGCTTTACTGATCAGGCAGCCCAAGCTCGAACTAACCCTGAACAAATCAACAAGACTAGTATCATTCATGCTACTTCAGTAATGAACAAATCAGTATTACCCGTTTATTAAAAACTTTGTAGTATATCCTTGGGAGAAGAAAAAAAAAAACCCTCAAGTATAATATACAAAACAGACAATAGAAGAAACCCAAAAAACAGGTGTTTTGTTCAGCTGCTAGAGCTGAATTCCGTCCCCGCAGCCAAGAAATCTTGCTGTCTTCTCCTCAAGTAGGCATCTAGTGTTAGTTTGTTAGACGAGCGACTCAGGTGACTCCACTGTGTTATGAGCACGATGACCATCACTCCAAGCAGTGCTGCTTCAGTGACCAGCACCTGGACTTGGTCCACCATGAGCACGGTTGAAGATGGAATTCAAGATCGAGTAATGTCCACCAACCGGCTTATCATTGAGAGGTCGTAAACCCTCGACTTCCATGAAGCATGAAATGAAGATCAAGAAGATGATCATGAGCAGAAGGATGTTTACACCGTGCGCCATTTATGTATTTCTGCAAAAATCAAGAATATATCAAGGTGTGGCCTATTTTAATCCCTCTTTGAATACTATATCGTTGCTTGATTCTGGTCGACCACCTCAATGTATATATATGCATGGAGAGCTACTTAGATGGCAATCAATGAAATAACAAATATGTTGGAATTTGACTAAGAATGACGTAATGCTGCAAGGTTGGTGAAGAAAAATTCAAATGTAGCAAATAACAAAATCGTCTTTGAATCAACTAGTCTTAATGTTGGAACCGGTTTTATATTTTTACTTATTTTGACCCTTTTTACGCTTATTGAAATTGCATAGTATATACTAATGAACACAGGAAAAAGGGTACAGGGAGTTGGTGTAATGGTAATTGACTTTGTTTTCCTCATACTGAGGAAATTTGGTGATATTAATTTATAAAAACTCTTGTGGGATATATAAAAAAAAAAGGGACATTTTAAAACTATGGACATGCCAATTCAAACAATAAGAAACCATATTTTAGAACTTTTCCCAGAAAAATGCAAATGAGCATTGAATTTTAGAAAGAGTTCGTAAAGTAAGCAATAAGGAGTAAGCTTCGCACAAAATTAATTTCCATGTACACGGAACCATACTCAGTCACATAAAATATAGTATATCAGCACACAGTCAACACTTAATTGCAATCGTTTTTAGCAAACCCAGTACACATTATCGAAAATATATTCCAGTGAAAGGAACATGAAATGCATGTAAGATATCTTATTTATGGAGTCGGTCCAAAATAAACTCTCATTACCAAGTCAATAGTCTTCAAAATTCAGTTTTCCATCATCAAATCTTTCCGAGTAACTTAAGACCAAGTTCTCTTTCTTGGTGGTAAAGTAATTCAGTCAATTGATTTCATAACAATAATATTAATGCTAGCATTACTTTGAAACTAAATAAATAAATAAAACTTATGCTAGCATATGATACTAGTTTAAATTATTTAATTGACCTATTCATATCCATAGTAGTAATCGATTTCTATAACAAGAAAACTCGATGCTTCTTTGTGTTGCTCATTTCGAATATATGGACTGACCTGCAATATCTGGCTGGCTAGCCAAACAATGTCTCAACTGATAGGGACTTCCAGAAGTCCAGAACTTCCTTGGGTAATTAGCTTAAGACATGTCGAGCTTCTTTGATGACCTACCACCGGCAATCGACTAGTTGAGATTCAAAGGGAATCTTGAACGCATGGCCTAGGCAAGAAAAGAGCTACTGGTTAGTCAAAACAGAGGGCATGATGTAGCGTTGAATCAACAAAAACAAAAATCCAGACGAGATGAGCTGTTGAATGGCTAGGTTCACGCTGGGTGAAAACCAGAATTCACAAAAAAAGGAACCGGAGGACATGATAGCTGAATATGCATATCCTATGAGGGACCAATTTTGCCTACTTCAGCTAGAGCTCGAGTATAAACCAACAAGCATTTAGATAGGTACGAGAATTCAACATTTACAATAACTAATCCGTGGAGACCTGACCAATTAAACCTGTACTTGGACCGACTGACAGACAATAACTGCATTATACTGTTTAGTCACCTCTTCAGAGTTGCAAAACTGCCAAACCCCACTTTGAATTACAACTACAGTTCTGTGCCACCAGAAAAGTTTCAGTTGACTTCCTTGAAAAGAAGCTGATACTCAGCATGTTCCTACACAGCACAAAATGCCAAGAAATTATGCAAAACGAATGGACTTTATGCACTAATCTATGCTTCCTAAGGTATACTGCACATCAGAACGATTTGAAATGAGGAAAATCAAGACCAAGACAAAGATTTTGACGATGTACATCAAGATCTGTTCTAGGAAAATCTGATGCAAATTGTTTTATTCCAAATCCATGATTGGATATCACAGTACTCATTCAATATAGATAAGTAAATACTCCATATTTTTTACGTTTGTCTAGAAAAATGGTGTAACATAGGTGATGTTTTTGTGACAGCAATGTTCGGCTTTAGATGATTATTCAATACACTGATTGCTTTCTCTCAAACTTCTTCATATTTCTTTCAAGTCTATGCTTCATTTGCACTCTCCTATTTCCTTCGCTCCTCCCCTACAAAGAACATAGGGAAGGCGAAGGGCGGTCATCATAATGCAGTGGAAGAGTGGCTCCTCCTCACAATGCAATCATGACCATTCACCACTTACAATTGTTGCACCACATTTGACCTACATCATCAAGAAATCCTTGACACTATTTTCTCAGATCTTTCTTCTGCTAAAAAATGTAAGATCGAGTGGGGGAGTGTTTATAATCCTAACATTCCGAAAATCATTAGCATAAAAAATGTAAACATATAATACCCCAAAAAAAAAATCGCCCAAAGATGAATGATACATTGATGATAGCCATTCTGATAAATGATAAAGGTTTCTCACACTCTAGCCGACTCCTTTCAAAGTTAAACTAGTGAGCAACTACTACCACAAAATTCGTTAGGATTTGATATGCCCAAAAGATAGTCACTCAATGTGGTCCTCAAATACAGCACGACTTGAATAACTAATCATAACTTAGTACATATAAATAACCGATTCCTTTCATCTAAAAAGAGTAAATTAGCCGTGAAACAAGACTAGTCAGACATGATATGTGCAGTTTCTCAACATAGTCAAGGCTTTCTATCATAGCTAAGGCTACAGCTTTGTAGATTATGCACTCGTTCATCTCCAGTACCGTTGATTACTCGAATTTGTCGACCCACAAGTCCAAGTAGAAATAGAACTCTGTTACTAATAAACAAGTATAGGACCACAATACAGCTGCAAACTAGAGAGTACTACGATTGTCCGGTCCTGAACTGCAAAACTACATCATTAATCTTTATCACAAACCAAACATTAAACAGTTGAATTTGAGGGAATCCTACACAACATCAGCAGTTCCTATGCCTCACGACAAAGTATATTGAAAATGAGTGTGATTAGTTAAAGCATTGTAGAGGGAAGGCTGGAAAAACAATAACTTGTTACGGATGAAAATTTTTATAGCATTTCGTATTTATTTCCTTTGCTTCTTTTCATCTTCATTTTATTTTTAATTTATTCCCCTACAGAGCTTATAGTTCTAATTCAAGATTGCCTGTTATTTTAGCAATTGAAAACATTGGGTACGGGAACCAGAAAATGAGATGTTGAATACCTGCCAAATACTGAGTTTTCCATGGAATCTGGCTCAATGAATACCTGCGTCCGCTCTGTAATATCCTTGGGAGTTGGGCCACAGAAGGAACGTTTAGTCCAACCTGAATTGAAGTACAGAAAAAAAAATAATAATTTGGACGCTTAAACACGCTGCCTTGAGGAAAATCAAGAGAGAAGAAGAGATAAAGCAAACATTTTATGGTTCTAGTTGAGAAACAGGAAGTGAATAAAGATCATTACCAAAACGAGACCAAGCATTCGGGCACTTGAGAGCCACTAAGAATCACTATATGTAACCCCTGCTGAATGGATCATCAGTTGCAACATGATCAAGCCAACGAGAAGGAGTATAGATGCTTAAAATCTCAAGAGGAGACTTTATGCTTCCACTATGACTCTTCCCAGTACATTCCTGCAAGCTTGTATCATTTTGATCTATCGGAAAAAAAAATGTAAAGAAGAAATACTCTCTATGATACAATTACCTTGAATGAAGAGGAGCAAATCCGGTCCCAAACATAGCCCCGTATTAGAAAAATGAGTCTTTTATCAACACCAAATGGGGGATGAGATGATCCATCAGGCAAAAATGGAATTAATAACCTATAACCATAAGGCTATGGGTCAGTTAAAAACAACTACAGTATTGGACGTATGTTTAGTCCTACCTAGATTATGAGGAAACAAACTATGTGCAACTAGTTAAACAACAGTGAAGGCTAAAATTCCAAGAGCAAGAAAGGGTAAAGCATCCTTCGGTCTAGCCAGACAAAAAGCATATATAAAAACTATGACAAGTCACAAAAGCAACTTCGATCTTACCAAACATACAGGCAACAGAAGCAGGAGATCTATGTATTAGGCTCAAGATGGATGCACCATCGGTCGCAACGATTAATAATCAGGATGATTCAAATTCCTTCAGACCTCATGTCCTTACTGTTCTAGAGAGGAGAGATTCAAGCTTCCGCCATAACTTTCCCTAATGCAAGTCTGCAAAGGGGATAGTTAGTTCCATGAAAAAATAAACAAAAAAAGGACAAAAAAAAAGCATTCATCCTTAAATTGAAAGCGGAGGCAGTATAGTCTAGAAAAAGGCAAAACATAGAAGGCATATTGCCAGTAAAATAGGGCGACACACCTGGAGATATGGGTAAACAATACCATACAGTTGTTTAAAGACTTTTGATGTGTTGGAAAACCTGATCCAATACCATGAATTACATTAACACCAACGTTCTGGACTGTATTGCAGTCAAGTATAAGAATATATGACTGAGACATGAAAAGTATAACAGTAGGCTTTTTTTATATATGACTATGAGACATGAAAAGTATAACAGTAGGCTTTTAAGAAAAAGCAAAAAAAAAAAAAAAAAAAAAAAAAAAAAAAAAAAAAAAGCTCTTCTACCAAAAAAAGAGCCCATTCTGCTGCAAATTTACCTTCTCAAAAGACGAAAGCACAAGTACGTCTCCTCAAGATCAGCATCTAACTTCAACTGGATGTACTGCATCACAAGCTTGCACAAGCTATTGACAGTATCATCATCAGCTGCCATTGCTTGTAGTTCTGAATTGGTAATCGAGCACTGCAGTATGGATGATAGCTTGCCAGTAGACCCTGACCTGAAATACATCTCTGCAAGGACCTTCAACATTAAACAGTTACTTCCTTTAAACTTATCAATCCACCGAGGAGGCTTGCCGTTCCAAAGTTCATCGCAAGAACCCAATTCCAATACTCCACTCTGATCTAGCGTAGCGCCAACTATCGGTTGCTCCATGGAATCCTTTTTGGTATCAGACAGATAGTTTGTTGTCCTATGTGCGGGGAGCAAATCAACGATGTCCTCCCTAAGTTCTTTGGGCAACTGTTGCAGCACAGACACATCTACTTGACTAAGAGAGGAAGGCATCAAGCCACAATCAGCTGGAGCAAAAACATCCACACTTGGATATCCCATACTTCGAGCAGAGTCAGAGAATAAGGCTTCGAAATTCCGGTAGCACACCTAATCCAAAAAGTTGGTGTCAGAACAAGGAAAAATAAAAGAAGAAATCAAATGTTTAGGACACCAAACTGACGGCAGTTTAGTTGGTATCTCCACAAATCTTATGTATAGCAGCATGATGGTTGTTCTAATTCACAAAAATGACTCGGTTCTGCTTCGGTGTGGAACCGACCCATGATTGTGTCTAGTCTACTTAAAACCCTGAAAGAAGTAAAGATGACTTAAGTTATGGGCCAACCTCATCATTTTTGTCGATGTTATCTGTTTGAATCTCAAAACAAGGACCAGCTTCCTCGGCATTAATTTTGCTACCTAGAAGGAGATCTGCTGTTAGTAAAAGGTATCAAACATTACGGATTGGCCAAAAAACAATTATATACCTTCAATCCCATCCTGTGGTGTGGAGTGCACGGAGTCCTTCATTCTTCCTTTGTTTTCGGACAAGAAATCTACCAACTTCCCATCATACATTTCGTTCATTTCGGAAAGTAAGTCTGAAGGCAGATTTTCTAAAACACTGACATCAAGGTCATTCAATGCAGGCAAGGCAGAATGCGTATCCAAGGAGGCTTCACGACTCCTTGTATCCCGAGTAATTTTTGATGTATTCCCATTAGAATTGGAGCGGGATGAACCTGAATTATCAGCAGGCCATTAAGTACGAAACTTCCAAATACAACTAATCAGGAATGACAGAACCAGGACCAGCAGCTTTTCTGTCATGTAACTAGAAGAATGAGATGTAATCATTGCAGAGTCACAATTTTCATTTTATCAAAAACTTCTTAAAATTAATTACATTAAACGAAAGGCTCAAATTCAAAATATGGCATTTGATAATATCCACTCCCTAAACAATTTTCAGGTAATAGAATCATCCAGCACGCCACTATAAACAAACTAAAAGCATCAATGAGTACCTAGACTCTTCACAAGTGAAAAATCAAAGTGCTAATTCATCAATAATATGAGCTCATGACCTAAAATGCAAGCACTATACCTCCACGCTCCCCTTCTGAAAGATTCTGAGTATTAGTGGTTGCTGAGGCAAGCCATGACTTCATAGTGTTCCTCTCATACTCTGCAGAGCAATAGAACAAAATCTGAGGTCTACACTTTCACCGGCAATAAAAAAATCTTAGTGTTTGTGGCAGTCGGATAAGAGCTGAGGCGAGAGAGAAAGAGAGAACAGGTTGCAGAAATCATCCTCTGCCACCACCCTATTTATCCCTCTTTTACTCCGAATTATTCCCCAAGAAAGATAACATATTATCATACAGATGTAATGCTTTGGAAAACAATGTAAGACATACCTTGTTTCAAACAATCAGAACTCTCCAGCCTGCTGACTTGCAATCCAACCCCACGGATATCTCTCACATCTATATAGAAGGAAAAAATCGCATGAACAAGATATATGAACAGATTTGACCAATTTGAATCCAAATTCTAAAGCCCCATATTTGTGGCACTTGGGATAAAAGGTGACTGTGCCCATGAAGGGCATGTTAATAGTCAAGGTATGAAAATTAAAAATATCACATGTCGTACAACTACTAGAGTTTGGGCTTCTAGTGCTACAGATTGCTCGACCAACAAAGAACGAACTTATCGTAGTGGAAGCACATGTACGCAGCGCAAAGTGGATAGACTGGAAAATGATAGAATCACTTTGGTGAAAACATAAGCTAATAACTTATCAACCCCTTTAAAAAAATGATCAACTGAAATACAAATGTCCATATATGAACCCCTTATACAGGAGCAAAGATCTGAGTTGGTCTAGTTTCTCGCATCATCGAGCACAAGTAAAGACTTATTTGCACTAAGAAAAATGTAATCAAGTGATCAAGCAACAGGCTTCAATTGACAGACTACTAGGTCATCGCAAAATAGTCTTAAAAAGCCAAATAAATCCTGAAATAAGGCACCATGTGTATTATTGTTTCTAGAAAATGCATCACAGAAAAATAAGAATATAAGAAACTACCTATGTGGAAAAAACTAAACAGCTGCATTGTAATTCTTTGAAGCACATCCACGCTATCGGTAGGAACAGGAACCTACAGAAGAGTCGGTGAGCCCCAATGTCAAAATGTATCCTACAATTCAAACAGGGGCCATAAACCAACAAATGAATACCGTTGTAGAGTGGCTTAGATTTTCACACTCTCCACACCCCATGTATTTCACAGGCTCTCCAGCGTCTTTTCTTCTTTTCTTTATCTGGAAAATAGGGCAATCCCATGTCATTAAAGAAGTACTTGGTATACCTAGTACCATCATAACAGGAAAAGAACCAAAATAAAAAATAAAATAATAAGTACAAGGCAATTATCAGATCGATTGCAATCTGGACGATGTGAAAAAAAAAAAAAGAAAAAAAAGAAGGAACTTAAACACAACACCTTTAAAGTGAATGTCCTCCCCTGGACTTCACAAACCTGCAACCGCAAGGAAACCTCCTTACACAAGCTTAAGAGAAATCGATAAACCTGAAAAGGCAGAAGTAATTAACACTATAGTAGAGAAGGAAAGGTAAAAAGCATTTTTTTAAAAATTCTTCATAACGAACATCACTCATGTCTTTGAACCGCACACCCCAATTCACTTCAGCTCCTATGGACTTGTTTTCCTGCAGCATATACAACCTGAACGACTATCATAACTCCAGATTAACAAAGATCAAACAATACATCCCAAAAAATAAAAAAAATAAGGGTACCACCATGATAAATAAACTGCATCTAAGATTTTTCATGAACTCTAATTCCCGGATATTTCCCCAAATCCTTATGGAGAACATAGCTCTCCACAAAGGCAGCGGAATGTACTCAAGGATATGATAAATATCCCCTTAGATGGTACCTTAAAGTCCATCATGGGGAGGGTGCCAATAAGAAGCAGCACATAGAGACACAAGAGGTACAAATAGTATACTTATAGGCAAATTGATGTCGAATTAAAGTCCATCATTTTTTATGTACCTACTATTGAAGGCTATTCAGCAGGGCGTGTTTCACATAGTTGGGCGAATTTACAGTTTTTCGCTATACCTTAATGATTCCAACAGCCCGGTTGTCTACACCTCTACAATAATTCCACAGCATCTCACCAGTTTTAGTCCCAAAGTCCTTCTGCAGAGAGTCCTGTACATTCCATGAACAAACCATTGAACCATAATGCCAACACTTTAGGAACTGATATTAAGCAGTGAAGGCAAGACCAATTATGCAGATTCACAGTAACATTTGCAAGCCCACGGAAACAGAAGGTTGAACAATGTAGTGTTTGAACAACCAGGTTGTACAAAAAGAGACTCTGGACAACAACATAGTTGACCAACGACGACATGGAGCAGATAGGAGGTTAAATAAGCAATGCCAGTTTCATGGAAATCAAAGGACCTTGCCACCTGTAATCACACATCAATAATTTTATCATAGTCCAAACATAAGCTGAAAACTTCAATTCCTATTGAATTGGTTAAAAAGCAAAATTTCCACCAAGATTTTGGTCAAAGGATAACTTTAGAAGAAGAAATAATTATAGGTCCAGCTACTTCCCCAAGCAAAAAATGACTTTTGCCAGTAGCTATATTGGCAACTTTTTCAATAAACATTCAGGAACAGGAAAACGTAAAAAAGAGAAAAAGAAAGGAAGAAAGACAAAGAACCATTTAGTGGAGCAAAAATGCTACGTTGAATGAAAATCATGCACACCTTGGAAATTGCACGCAGTTGTTCGCAAGTTTGCACATGCCGCTTGTTCAGTTTCTCCTCCAAAACATGCCCAATACCTGGAAGTGCCTTTATAGGTAACTGAAGCAAATAGTCATCTACCTGGAAAAAGGTAGCATTCGCTATCAGTTAAATATGCTGTCACAAAAACGTGCACAAATGCATTGCAGGCAACTCGTGTCACTGTGTCAGACACCACAATCATTTGAAAATGGCAATTCGGCTACCATCAGATTTGCAACAATCAATAGAGAAAATAAAGGACTACCTTCTCATTAGGGATGAAGCATTGGCCATCTGGTTTAGCCGATCTTGTAGCAAGACGAGCCATTAACAAGTTTCCAGCTATTCCTGCACTACAAGTGCAGCCTGTTGCATCAAAAATCTCTTTTCTTATCATACATGCTAATGTTGCTGGATCCTGTTCTTCTGAGTCAGTGACATCTAGGAATGCTTCGTCACAACTAACTGCCTGTGAGTAAATGATATTTCAATGCTGAAAGAAAAAATACATTGACGGCTGAAGAGCCTATGGAATCTCATTTACAATTACCTGCACTTTCTTGGAGTGCTTGTGCAAAATGCTATAGAACTGGTCCGCCACCTGACAAGAAAATCAATCCCAGATTTGGTGACATAAAAGAACAGGCTCCTACAAGAACAATGACGATTAACATTGCAGATCATATTAAACTCTTATCAATACCTCCTCATAGGCTTCAAAGTCATATGGCACAATGACTAGGTGAGGGCAAAGTGCCTTCGCATTTCTCACGAACATTCCAGCTTTCACCCCTGCGAGGGCCGGTAG
>JAOVYX010002327.1:0-11889 GCA_035668315.1 Drosera spatulata
CAATTTAGACAATTTAAAGGGAATAAAAACAAACGTTTAGAATAACGAAATGATGTGTGATTTCATACACATCAGGTTTGTTTGGCCTTATCACAGACGGATCCGTGATGGCAAAACGTCCACATGTCTTCCGGCACGGAAATCCGGGGACATTACAATATGATAGGAAAATATAAGCGCCATATCAAACAGTATCGTTTTATATTGCTTTATATGTCTTCGTATCGTTTTTAAGAGTCGTTCTTTTATATTTGCTTATAGGTTCACGAATTGACTCAAAAGACAACTTGAAAGATACGACCGACTCGAAGTACAAAGATAGAATATCAATCATCGATCGGGCTACACATGTTTTCACATTTTGTTACCATTCGATCCAATACCTCGCATCCTTCATGCGCTGCACCTCTTGTGCCTTTCAATGCGGTTCGCGATACCGCCATTGAGAAGGACCTCCCTCCAGAGAGTCACCCAATGACCCTGTTATCAACGGTCTAAGTGTCATTGCATGTATGCGAAGAGAGTTAGTGCTACCCAACGTTCTCTAGCTAGTTCTCACCCGTGATGATGACTCAAAGAATAAACATTGGAGTCCACTGACTCAAATAAAAACCACCAAGGCTATTCAAAAAAGATAATGATTGATCTCTATGGATCCAAAAAAGGACGCCAAGCTCAATCTTCGTTATTATAATATCTCAAAGAATACGACAATAACTCACGATCTCAACAAATCCAAGAAATGACACGCCGTGCTTGATCTTCATACGTATAGAAGGGACTCTCATATATTATGTGTCGTTCATTACATTCCCATTATATTCGTTTCATTCACACATGCACAATCAAGGTCTTTATTATCGTGACCTTTATTTATGTCACACCAATATTATTTGCATTTAATATCCCGAGAGGATAAATAATTATCGTGAATTATATTCTAGTACCCATTTCAAACCTAAAACAAGGTAATCGCACGACGATCATCCCCGATCCGATCGTAGGTCATAACTTTATTATTTTTAAATTCCCGATCCTCCCAAGGAATATTCTAAAACCCCTTTTCATACCCACATGATATTAATCCACTCGACATGATATAATAATACGTAATCACATAATGATTTACCCCACATACGCCACATGATATCAAGATATCCGAACCCTTATTCGGGATTTGTTATTTCGCCCCACATAGTCACTAGTTAATATCATATTACTATGAGCTATATGTACAATATACTTATGCACTAGATTATCTTTCTTTTGTACTAAACTTTAACTTCATGAACCTAGCATCATCAACACTAACCAAACCTCCTATAATAATCCCATATATTCCCCTCCCTTTATTTCCTTTTTCTTTTTCTATAACATTATAAGCTTCAAGGCACACATATTCAGATTTATGTCCGTACAACAAGCAGAAAAGTATCTAACTCTGGAGCTAAGATAGCTGATTACTTAACCAAAGTTCAGTACCTTGGTTAAAAATTTTGAAGCAAACAACATGAATAAAACCTAAATAAGACGCAGAGATGCACACAAAGAAGCAAATCCATGTCCATGCATATGTTTTCCTCAGCATGATATGCGCATGCACATTTTCTTTAACTAAATATCATCACAACACCATCATGGTCGATTCCCTTAACCCATAACACTAAAGCTCTTCAACACCTTTGCATGTACACTTCTCAATGTATGCGACTCTCTCCACTACATCAACTGCATATCATGACATAAGCACACGCAAAGGATCACGACTTCATATGTTAGCACAAAACACATCATATGATCTTCATAAAACAGTTAGTAAGGATCAAGCAAAAGGAAACATTCTTATGTCGGGTTGAGATCGAGGTTAGGTTACCTCATAGCTGTCAAACCCTAGCGTTCAAACGTGGCAAACAAGTAGCAATGATCCGCTATCACTCTCCCGTTGCTATCCTGCTGTGCTCGTCCTCGGCGTCACCGCTGTTGTTGCTTGAAGATGATGATGGCCAAGGGAAAGGGAGCGGCTTCAGGAATGTTGGGGCGTGGTGAAGGTGAGGTGTGTTGGTATGATGGTGGTGATGTGAAGAAGATGAGAGTGTTGGTGATGGAAGGTGTTACAGATGTGTCATGATCAAAAGAAAGGGAAACAACCGAGGCGGCAAGTGGGTGTGCTTTTTGGGAGTGTGCAATATTTTTGTGGGAGTTCGTGTTATTTGTCTTGCAAAATCTCCCAAAATGAGCTTTATCAGTAAATTATTTACTCACTTTTTAAAATATTAATTCATCAATAATTTATCTGTGTCGATATAATTATCTCATGAATAATCATATTATATCCTATATAATAATCTATTATTTTTATGATTAAAATCGCTAGTCCTTACGCACAACGTTATAACGTTATAATGTTATTCGTTCGTAATATTTATTGACGCATTCATTTAATCATCTCAAATATTCCATCATTATATTTGATTCAATAATCAAATATTTTCTGGGTTAAATTTGTAACCCTTAAGCGCGACTATTTTAAACTTTGTGATATTCGTTACTTCTAACTTTCTTTATACATTCTATTTAACATCTTCTGTTCGCGCATTATTTAAATGCGTACCGTACGTATATTTTATATTAATTTTTAATTCATAAAATTTTTGGGCATTACACTGATTATGGAGGGTGATGATGTGATCTAAAGTTAATAGTAAGAAAATTTGAATAAATTTAACTTAATTTTTTTTTTTATGATATGGTTTCATTTTTTTTACGGATAAATTAGAAAAATTGCTTCATTTTTTTGTTACGGAGGGAGTGTAACACTATTTTTATTCGATTGTTTCGATTTATCTACAACCTTTTTTTTTTAATAAATTTTTATTCTAAAAAAATCACATCAATCATGTTATGATACAATACACCCTTTATCTTCTCTCTAAACCATTACAATAAACCTTGTTATCTTTAAAAAAAAATTCCTTCTTCACCAAATTCCACAAAAATTTAGCACGCACAAAATCTTATGCCGGATCAAACGGTTAAAATTAAATTGAGACGGAGAGAGTACATCTTTTGTCTCATCCAATAACGACTTGTTGATTTGATATGATAGTATATGTGAGTTGCATTTTTATATTTTAGGACATGTTTGGTATCACTGTTATTTTTTGTTCTCATTTCACTAATTGATGAAACATATCAAAGTGTTTATTTCTGATTATTATTTTCTAAATGGATGAAACAAAATCATAAAACAGAAAAACAAGAAAAAATAATTTTTTTTGTTTTTGATTTCTATTTCATCTGAGTACGATGTTTAAGATTCGTTTTTTTTAAATTATTTCAGAAGTACTTTTTGTTTTGATTGCTGGTTTTTGTTTCTATGTTTTTGGTTTGGTTTGGTTTTCACAACATTGAGCAGTGATATCAAACAACCCCATAGTAACTTATTATTAAGTCAAAATGAGTTGACTCAATAATAATTCGTTATTCTTCAAACCACATAGTTTGGAGTTCGACACATGAGGACATTAGAAAACAACCTCTATATGTAAAAATAGGGATAAGATTGTGTACATCATCCTACCTCACAAGACTGTTCTCATCACATCCTACACTTGACCGGATTGTCTACATCATCCTGTCTCAAACACATTTATCACAACAAAAGACCCATCTAGACTTCGTTCTACACGAAAAAAATTTCAACCTCAAATTAAATAGCAATATTTTATCACCAACGTTAAAAATTTTTTCGAGAAATCATTTTGTCATGAAACCTTTTTGTTTTGTCCTTATAGATAATTGTGTTTTCATATGTGTCGTCTCTATTTTATTCTAACTCTTGAAGTTACAACTTTCTATTAGGGATAGAATCACTAAAATCTAAATTGAAGTGCTTCATAGCCCAAAACACCTTATGCTCAATCTCTACCGATAGGTGACACATCTTTTCAAAAAGCAATTGATAAGGAGACATACCAATAAGAGTTTCATATGCAGTCCTATATGCCCATAGAGCATCACCTAAGCGTGTACTCATATCTTCCTGTTCGGGTTGACTATTTTTTCAAGGATCGATTTTATTTCTCTATTAGACAATTCAGTTTGCTCACTAGTTTGAGGGTGATAACCGGTAGAAATCCTATGATTGGCATATTACTTTTTAAATAAGGAATCCACAACACGATTAAAAAAAATGAGTTCTCCTATCACTTATTATGATTCTAGGAATACCGAACTGATTAAAGATTTGGTCCCTAAAAAAATTAACAATTACTTTTGCATCATCAGTCTTGGTTGTCAAAAACTTCTACCCATTTAGATACATAATCAGCCGCAAACAAAATGTAAACACAACCAAATGAAGGAGAAAAAGGACCAATAAAAACAATTCCCCACACATAAAAAATTTCAAAAACAAAGATCGACTTAAGGGGCATTTGATCTCTCTTAGTTAAATTACCTATTTGTTGGCATTGTTCACAAGATTTTACAAACAAATATGCATCTTTACACAAGTTAGTCCATAAGAAACCACATTCAAGGATATGGGATGATAAACATTCTGAGATCTTTTTGCTTTTCGAATAGTTTCATTCGTAAGACTGCAGATATATTTTCATCTATAATTACTCTTTTTTTTTTTAACTTTTTTTTCTTAGTGCACAATTCTTTCAAAAACTTTGCATATCTTGGCACTAGTTTTATCACTTCGAGAAGAGAAATGCTGATTTCAACCTTTTCAATCACTTCAAGCACATTTTTTCATATTCTAACTTCTTGTATTTAGCCAAACGACTAGGGAATGGCAGCATTACTTTGATTGGTTGAATATTAGATGTCTTGGGATCATTTTGATGTGTTTAATTGGTTAATTTTGGGTAGGGTGTTCTACCTCAATTTCTTCTTCAACTCCCCCTGGTTTCTTTTCTGGTGGTTTCAATTCTATTCCCCTCCTAATTGTTATCGCATTGGCACTCTCTCTTGGATTTAATGGTTTTGAGGGCAATTTTTAAACAAAGCACGGATGAGTACTTTCTTTCATCAGAAACGGAACTAGTAATAGTAATAGACGGCAATGCTAGATAATTGGGTTTTAAGTTGAATTACTTTACTTGTAAATTGTCCTAATTAGCTTTCTATATTTTGGATACTAGATTTAGTTTCCTTTTGGAAATCCATTGAGCTTGCGGTCAAAGCTTTAGAGATACCCCTTTGAGTATTAGATTGTTGAGGTGGATT
Source organism: Drosera spatulata (assembly GCA_035668315.1). Lineage (NCBI taxonomy): Eukaryota > Viridiplantae > Streptophyta > Magnoliopsida > Caryophyllales > Droseraceae > Drosera > Drosera spatulata. The sequence continues at coordinate 5,239 of JAOVYX010002327.1, forward strand.
AGAATTCGTTTGATAAAAATCGGATGGATTATTAGGAACTTGAGGTCTATTTTGTTGGTTATTCCATCTAAATTTAGGATGGTCACGTCACCCTTCATTATAAATGTTGGAGTAAGGATTATAATGTCTTTGTTGTTGTCCAAAGAACTCACCTAATGCATATGCTTGATCGTCTTGAATTGATGGATATTGTTTCGTTAAGTGTCCCATATTTAGACATATTTCATAAGACTTGCGTTGGGGGTTATTAAGGTTAAGCACTTGTCCTACAAGATTTATAATTGTATCAAGTTTTTGTTCAAGAGGGTTCGTTCCAATTTCATTGACATCTCTACACACGTCATTTCTAGTAGTATATTGTTGTGAATTAGCAGCCATTTCTTCAATCATACCACATGCATTAGCTAGGGTTTTATTTACTAACACTCCACCACTAGACTCATCTACCCATGCTCTATCCATTGGAAGTAATCCATCATAAAAGTATTGAATGAGTAGTTATTCAGTTATTTTATGGTGGGGATGACTAGCACATAATTTCTTAAGACTATCCGAATATTCACTCAAATTCTCACCATTAAGTTGTCATATACCGCTAATATATCCTTCCTTAGAGAAGAGGGTCGTGATTTAGGAAAAAAATTTCTCAAGGAATAATTTTTGCATCTCAGTCCAATTAGTAACACTAGCTGGTGGGAGTTCATATAGTCAATCCTTGGCTATTCTATCCAGACTAAGTGAAAAAATATACAGTTTAATAGTTTTAGGTTCAGCTCCATTATGTCTCATGGATTTACACACCACATAAAGTTCTTTTATGTCACGGTGAGGGTCCTCATCGGAAAAACCACAAAAAATAGTCCTGAGGTCAATTTAACATTAGTGTCCAACTAAGGGAACATGATGTGTGTGAAAACACACACTATTTTACGTTCTTAAACCTACGATTTGTTTTAATTTTATAATTTTTTTAATTGTATTAGTTTCGTTTTATTTTTGGAACTCGGTACAGCTAAAACTTTCATTTTTATTGCAAAATGACGATAGAAGAGGGAATTAAGGATCAAGACCCACGGAAAATGTTTTTCGAGCTCTAAAATGTATTTCTTAGCAGATTGAGTGTTTGAAGTACGGTTAGGGGTGAAATTTTCATACAAACACAGTCCAGCCCATGTCACACCTAACACGACCGTGCGTCGCCATTTAAGAAAAATCTCATTTTTCTTGAAGCACAGCCCAGTTAGACCGTGTCATCTTATGCACGACCGTGTCTTGACCTATGTACTGCATATCTTCGTTGTTTTAAATATGAGATTTAAAGGGGATTGATTATTTTTATTTCTCCCTTATAAATACCAATAGATAACATCAATAAAGGGAGACCGGGTTAGAGGGATCATGCGACATTAGAGAGGATGCCGCTTTTCAAACCCTAAAGACAGATCTACAACTTTATAAGATGGAGACGATCAATCTACGGACATCAACAATATCAGAATTGAGTAGCGATCATTGAGATCTTCATCAAAACTCTGTTCTCCTTTGGGTTTTGGGTTTATTCTCAATTTTCAGACTTTGTTTCTAATTTTGTAATGGATCTTGGATTGTTTCTTAGTATTGTATTATTTTCTACCATGATCGTAGTGTAGACCGATTGTATGACGAGGTATTGATGTTAGTTCTTTGTGATTTCTGAGATTGGTCTTGTTCTTCATATTTTTCAACTGATCTAGATTGATTGATCATGAATGAGTTGATTTTATCTTAGTATTTATATGATATGATATAATTTTGACAATTCTATGACATAAAAATATCAATCATTGAAGTTATCATTCTCTTTTAATAATGTAAAGTAGCAAACTATAGGTTATATTATTATTATTTTGTATAACCTAAAGTATTTATGTCGTGATTCATAAATATTGAATTATTCTCTCCTATTCAATGATTATGGTATATTGGATTATGATATAATTTAATGCTAATTATTTTAGGTATATTCTCTTGCTGTCTAGATTAAATATTATTACATGACAGTTTATTCTTATCTGACTATCATAGTTAAGATATAACATATATTTAGGTTTTATCTAGGTATAATATACATAAAAAAGATATAGGAAAAGAAAATCAACATCAATGAAGAAATCCCATAAATGAATCATAATATGTTATCATACACCTTATTCCAATTGGTTAAAGTTAGTCCAATCTATCACATTATCTTAGCAGCTTTTAATTGTTAGTATTTCTTACAACAAAACAAACCCCTCTATTTCTTTCTATATAAAACTAATTTTAAATGATTAACACAAAATTAGTTTATTGTATCCGTTCCTTGTGGGATCGACTCAACTTACCACTATTATATTTTTAATAGTAAATTTGTTACGTGTGGTGTAGTGAAGGGTTTAATAGTAACGGCTCGTTACTGAGGGAATTTTCTAGCTCCTTGCTTCTGCATGTCCAGTAACGACCAGCGACTAAGAAGTCACAGCCCGTTACACTTCGAATAGGCATTCTACAGCGCCTTTTCACTTGTCACGGTCGTGACGGGTCCCTATCACGCCCGTGAAGTCTTGTTTTGCACAAAATCCAAACTTTATCGCTCCAAATCATCTCACACACGTCCAAACACGTTCTAGAGCCTATAAAGCTCTATATAATCGTTGTTTTATATCAAAAACACGAGAAACATTAGTACCACATCTACGAGCACAAAACTATTGCAAAACGAATCAAAACTAAACAAAAATCGACACAAAACAACGAGTTCAGTTAAGAAAAATTATAAGTGTTTTCACACTCATCATCGATCGATGGTGGTAATGATGATGACCATGATGGGGTGATCAACGATAGTGGTAGGGAAGGATGAGAAGAAGAAAGACGTGACGTGCTGACGGTCATGGTTATATGGGTAGAGGCTATGATCGTTAGGGTTTTTTATTGAAAGAGATCTAGGGCTTTTGAATGAAAAGGGTATTTTAGAGAACACAAGTTGAATTTTTTCTTTAAAAGAAACGATCATTAATAAAAATGGGTATCAATTTTGGTAAATAAGATTAAAAAGTGATACTTATTGATAATTGTCTCAAGTAATGCTTTCCTTTCTAAATTCTTATTTGCGACTTACCGTTGAAACAAACGAGCCCTTAGGATTCGACATTTAAAAGCCTGAGAACAAGATCTTTTTATTAACATAGATAAGATTACCGAGATATCATATATTGTTGCCTTTGTCTTACTAATGGTATTATATTTTTTTATGAGATTAATTTATATTTTCTCTCTGCTCTATAAAAAATAAAAAACATTGATTCTGACACTATTTAGTGTGCATTTTGATAAAGTTCGTTTTTAATTCGAATAATATTCGATTGTAACCTCCGTCATATGAAAGTACATAACATATAATACGATCAATGATACATGACAAATTTATATAAAATAATATTTAATCGTATCACGATAAAGTTCAAAATTCATATTAATAAATACTTCATCCGTCTCAAAAGAATAATAACACTTTTTATATTGGGATGTTCCAAATAAATTACAATCTTATCATATTTGAAAATTTTTTTCCTACAAAATACTTTTATTTTTTACTTTATATCACACCAAGTCATACCATTACTTTTTCTCCTCCTTTTCTTTTTCTCATTCCTCTCACTCATATAAATCAAAGGGCAAAATAATCTTTATAATAAAAATCAAAACACACATAAATTATTGTATCAAGTCAACCGGTTGTAATTCTCTTGAGACAGAGATAATACGTATAATCAAAATGTTACTTTCTCTGTCCCAATTTAATTACAATACTTTTTTTTTAATCTCAATATAAATACAACACTTCTATCCTTTCCTTATTTGATAATGAATTTATATTAATATAATCAATTTATTCCATCATCTTTTTTCTTATTCTTTTTTCTAAACCCCACTATCTCTTAAAAGGATATTATTTATTTATCAAATTTTATATAAATTGAATACAAAATCTTATATTAAATCAAATTGTTATAATTTAAAACGATTTTTTTTTTTTTTTTTTTTTTTGGAGAAAAAAGGAGCGGTAATTTGACCCTCCATTCTCCGTCTCAAATAAATTGAGACTTCTAATCCTACCAAAAACCTCACCGAGGCCCAAAGCCCATTGGGCCACATTGATCTCTACTCAATTCCCATCTCTCTCCTCTCCCCACTCACACACCACCGCCACGCCACATCCCTCCACCACCTATGGCAACCACCGCCGTCCACAACCCTCCTCCACCGCCGGCGGCGGCCTCTCCACCACCACCGCCTCTCACCGTTGACTCGATCCCCTCCCTCGACCTCCGATTCCTCTCGCAATCCGACCTCCTCTCCCTCGCCCGCCTCTCCGCCACCTCCTTCGACCTCAGCCGCCTCGACGACGTCGTCATCCCCAAACTCGACAAATCCGTCTTCAACGAGTCAGCAGGCAGCCGCAAACAGACCTTCTCTCGCCTCCGTCTCGCCAACCCCAACACAATTACCACGAACACGACTAATACTAACGTTAATGGTCTCGATTTTAATCGCAGTTTAGGACAGGGGACGGATTCGAGTGGTAATGATGTTGAACGGGCCGAGAATGTTCGTATCGTTTCGCTTCTGAAAAAACTCTTCAACTCTGAGTCAATTGATGAAGAATTGAGGGATGAATCGAAGGAATTGGTCCCGATTGGGGAGGAGGGAAAGGGTGAGGAATATGGAATTAGGGTTAGGAAGAGAGGGAGGAGGCCGAAGGGGGAAACGGGGGAATCGACGGAGGATGTGATAGCGAGCAATGCGGTGGTGGTGTATGAGGATGGGGAAGAGAAGGAGAAGGAGTTGGTGAATAGGAGTGGGGATGTGGTTGATTTGGTGGAGTTGGGGAAGGTTGAGGATCCGTATGGGGAGGAGCTGAGGCGGAGAACGGAGGGGTTGAAGGGGGACGAGGAGCTGTTAGGGTTTATGAGTCGGTTAGGGGGGCAGTGGGGGAGTAGGAGACGGAGGAGACGGATTGTTGATGCAAATGAGTTGGGGGGCGCGTTGCCGAATGGTTGGAAGGTTATTATCGCGATCAAGAAGAAACAGGGGAATGAGTGGTTGTTTTGCAGGAGATATATAAGGTTTATTGGCGTCTATGATAATGTTTCATGGTCTCTATGTGTTTCATTGAAGTTGAAGTCTTTATTGCAAGTCTCTATGATGTTTTGTAGTCTCGATGCCTTTTATTGATGTTGGATTCTTTTTCCAGTCGTTTTTTGTTATAGGAAGTTTTGGTGTTTGAAGGACATCTTGTGAATATGCAGAGAGTTTATTATTACATGCAGAGAAAATTCACCAATAAATCATGTTTGAATGATGATGGATAGATAAAAGTTTTGGCATTTGCTAGTTAGAGCTCATGGGTAGGATTACTCGCTTTACTTGATTCTTTACGATTTTTAGTGTGTCATGTAGGTGGTCATGGCTGCATAGATAATCTAGCTGATCATATCTACCTCTAATGATGGAAAAGGCAAAGACTTTCTCAGGATTCATGCACTTGATAACTTTTTACTTGGTTGAACCTGAAAGTTCACTTATTGAATTTGATTAACAAGAAGAAGAAACAGAATAAGTAAACAAGAATCCGTCGTTAAAATTGGATTTCAACTCCTCGCCTTTTGGAATTTTAAAAAGAGTGCTCTTCATAATCTAGAAGTATTTATATATCTAGTTTTTTAAGTTTGGCATTTAATCAATGATCATTCTTTCCATAGTTACTGTCCTAGTGTGCTAATGAGCTCGGTTCAGCTTGTTGAGTTGAGCTCTTTGGAGGTGTTCCGTTTTGTTCTCTTTTTCCCCCACGCAAGTATTGGTCCATCACGCACTGATAGTGTATAGTGATAAATGAGGAGATTGATTCAACAGGAAAGAATGGATTTTTTGTGTCTAGGGGTCCTTTTGGGAAGCTGGAGATAGATAGAGAGCCTTAGTATTGGTATGTAAGTGGTCTTTTTATGGATTTTTCTTTGAGCTGCCATTTTTCATTGCATGGCGATGCATGCTGAGGATTTTTGTCAAGGTTATTTTGGATAGGAATCATTATTGTTGGTTCAATGTTTTGGTTAGGATTTTCATGGTACAACAGACCCCCAACCCATGAACCACCGATTCAATTCAACCCATGAACCAGAACCACATCTCCTCCATCGTCGCCGTCGTCTCCACCATCACCCATGAATCGGAATGAACCGGACAGTTTAGAGATGAACCGAACCGGTTTTGGATGATTTGGTTCCGATTCATGGATTGAATCGGTGGTTCAGTAGCATCCGTTGAACCGGCCAATTCAGGGGTGAAGCGGTACTTGGAAGGCATTTTATGAACTGATATAATGGTCTGTTGTACAAAGTGAACATTTAGCTTTTATTGTGTCAATGTTTGATAGATTGGATACCAAGAAAACTTCGATGGTGTTAGGGGGTGTGTTCTGCAGTGTTAGATCTAGTTGGTGTCAGTGCTGATGATGAAATGGTAAATCCTACAAGTTCAGAAATCTGTGTTGAGTGTCTTTTCTATGATGACTTAAGTTGGGCAATGCCTAATATTAACTGATTTATTATGTGTGCATTGGCGGGTCACTGT
>JAOVYX010002328.1:0-11888 GCA_035668315.1 Drosera spatulata
AGCAAAGACAAATCCCTATTTAGCTTCCATTTTATAAGACCTGTATTATACTCCGTCTATTTTTTGGACGGATAATGGTGATAAGAAATAGTAAATTAATGTGACAAAACAGATTCGTTGAATACAATGGGAAAACAAAACGTTAGTCCGTTTATTTTTTAAACAGAGGTTTTAGTTCTTCTAAAAAATTACCCCGTGTCTCGTCCGTCTAAAAAGAAAATGGACAGAGTTAAAACTGTGAACAATGATACCACGTGTATGTCCGTTGAAAAAAAAACGGACATAAATACTTGAAACATTGATAACTTGCTACGAGTATGTAAGTTAAAAAAGAAAACGGACAGAGTTAAAACTCATGTTTTTCCTCCATTGTATTTTACTCGGACAACTAATCATCTTAATTGTTGTTGAAAGGGATGATGAACTATGAACATCAAAATGTAAATATAGACCATCATCCCTTCCAACAACGATTAAGATTTATATGGAGAGAAATACTGAAGATCTATTTGAATAGAGATATGAAGAAGCCAAACGAACACCACGAGGTTTAGATGCAAACTTCGTGCATTGATACATGTCTTATCATGCATTGTTTTATGAAAGTAAACAATTAGTTGCCTTCAAAAACAGTAGCACGAAAAGATATGTAGGCTATGCACATAATCTGGGTTATAAGACTCCATAGTTCCGCATAATAAGCTTTAAATAAACCTCCAAGTATGCTTCAACAGCACATCTGTATTCATATCACAATCGAATTGAATGGACATGAATCATCGATTTGTTGATGGAGCATATCCAAAGATAATTTTGATTCGAATATGTAGTGACAAAGACAAATCCTTGTTTAGCTTCCCTTTTATGAGACGTGTAGTATACTCCGTCTATTTTTTGGACCGATAGTGATGATAAGAAGGTAATTAATGTGACAAAACAGATTCATTGAATTCGTTGGGAAAACAAATGATTAGTCCGTTTTTTTTTTTTTCAAACGGAGGTTTTAGCCTCAAAATTTACCACGTGTCTCGTCCGTCTAGAAAGAAAACAGACAGTTTAGTTCTTAAAAATTGCCACGTGTCTTGTCCATCTAAAAAAAATGGATGGTTTAATAATATAATAGTGGTTAAAAGAGATGAAGACCTATGAACATCGAAAAGAATAGACGTTTACAATGCTTTATCCCTTCCAACCTCGATTAAGTTTCACCCAAAGAATGATGATCAACATACAACAATTATTGTTCGTAGAGATTACCATTTTCATCAAAAACACATCTTAGTCATGGTGGAACGAGATGACAACTTGTAAACATAGAAATGGTGAAACGTTTACAGCCCGTCATCCCTTTCAACCACGATTAAGATTCACCCAAAGCAAGAAGGAAGAGAGAAAAACACCAAGATGTACCAAGAACCCTTGAGTATGGATTATTAGATTTGCAGTGATTCAGAATGTCCGTTTAACATTTCAATGGAGGGTAAAGATAAGTATAAATTAATTGTTCAACCAATAAATGAGGAGAAAACATGTGTCATTATCCTTGACACAACTTGTCCATTTAAAAAAAAAACGGACGAAGCATTGATTTTCCACCATTTAGGTGGGCTTATAGCACAAACTTTTTTTTTCCCAGTCCATTTTCTTTAAAAGCGTACTACACATTTTTCAGGATATGACAAAAGCTGATTTTGTTAAACTCATATCATTAAGAAAAAGACACGTGATAAAGGTACTAATTTTTAGGCTATCCGTTTTTATCTTAAACGGATGAAGAGGACTGACAACTTTATTGATAATCAACTATTGTAGGACACATGTACGCTGTCTTTACCATTTCAATTCAGCTGTAATGAAATACACACCAATTCACAGTAGTATCACCAACATTTTTCCAAAATCCAGTTCATCATTCTCTCAAATATTTTCACAAAATCCACTCTAAACATGGCATCTAACTATTTTGATAATTTTTTAAAGATACTGAACAGGAATCCAAACAAAGACACAGGTGAATCTAGCTCCGGATCTGATTGTCCCGAACCTTTTGAATGTAAAATATGGGGGTCATTGGACGAGGCGGAGAAATTTTACAAATCGTACGTAATGAAAAGTGGGTTTCAAGTGAAGATCAAAACAAGCCAAAAACACGTGCAATCGGTAGACTATTGCTCTTGCTTGTACACTTGTCGAATGTGGGACAAATCGAGCGAGGAAGAAGAAGATGAAGTGCGACAAAGTGTGAGAAGAAGAGATAGGATGATCCGTACGAGATGCAAAGCTCGAATGTTCGTCGTCCACCATCCGATCGATAATACACTGGTGGTTACAAAATACAAACGAGCACACAATCATCCACTAACGTCAAGTAAGGTCGCATTCATAAGAATAAGAGATAATATTACTCCAGTGGCACGTAACATGATTTCTTTGCTAGAGGAATTCGATATCGGGCCTAGTAGAATGATGAACGTTCTCTCCGCGTAAGCCGGAGGTCGCGAGAACATGGGGTTCACAGAAGGAGATGTGCGCGGCGAAGTTCAGGGTTTGAGAAATGAGAAGATGCATGAGATCGTAATCGATGCGCAAGCAGCGGTGAAGTACCTTAAAAGCTTAAGAAATGGAAGCCTAGGAAACTGCTTTTATCGTTTTAAGACGGATGCAGAAAAAAGGATAGACACCATAGTATGGATTGACTCTCGATCAAGGATGGCCTACGACATATTCGGTGATGTGGTTATGTTTGATACTACTTACCGAACCAAAAGGTGCAAGATGCCTTTTGCTCCTTTCATAGAGATGAATCACCATTATTACTAGATTTTTTTTATATTTACTTTGCTATGGATGAGACAGAGGAGACTTTCAAGTGGGTGTTATAGACTTGGTTGTAAGGGATGAATAACAAAGCGCCAATGATGATCATAACAGATCATGACAGAGCTATAGGCAATGCTATTAGTCGAGTTCTTCTGGAGACGCACCATGCTTTGTGTTCGTGGCACATTAGCTCAAAGTATCCGAAGCGCGTGTTTCACGTTTATGCAACGTATCCAGATACCTATAAACGTGATTTCAACATTTGTGTTTGAAGTCTTTGATGATCAAGGAGTTTGACAAACGGTGGCAGCAGTTGCTCGACGACTATGGTTTGACTGATGTTGATTGGCTTCAATCACTGTATAAAGTGAAGGAGAAGTGGATTCCGGCATACTCGAAGCGGTATGTTGTAGTTGGAATGACCATGACAACTAGGAGCGAGAGGATGAATCATTTTTATGATCAGTATGTCAACAGCTCCACCATGATGAAGAACTTCGTGATTAAATCGTAGGAGGCGTTAGAGAAGTAATTCTTGAGGGAAAGAAGAGCCGATTATGAAACCATGATGAAGAACCATATCCTAATACGAAATTCTCCAATAGAGATTCAAGGAGCTAGTCTCTATACGAAAAAAATGTTTAGAAGATTCCAGAAGGAGTTGATCAAAACAAACCAGTATGTGATGCAGAAGGTTGGGGAGAATGCGAGTCCCCGTTGTAAAACTACTCTTTGACCAACGCATTGGACCCAAGGAGGGTGAGAAGAACGTACACGATAACTGATTTTGTGGATGATGGATGGATCAAATACAGCTGTCAGATTTTTGAGCACTCCGGCATGATATGCATGCATATATTACGGTTCCTCGATAAAAAGATCGAACGGTTATTTTGACAAACTTGATGCTTTCTCATTAGATGAGAGATGCGAATAGAGATGTTTGCGGGATCGCATACAATGCTCCGAAAGATGTGAATTTCGAGCAATCACCAAAAATGTATTATAACATCTTTGCCGTGTCTTCCAAGGATTAGCGACACAAGGTTCGTGTTCAAAAGAAGGTTACCAATACGCCTTAGAGTTGGCCGAACGTGAAAAACAATTCATTGGTAAGTTTGTTCCTAAAGGTTATGATGTTAACATGGTTGATGCCGATGACGAAAAACAAGTAGGGGAGGAAGATAAAGAGATGGTTTCATTGAGAGATTCGCTTGTGTCTCAAAGGAAAGGTCGCAAGAAAGACACACGTATGAAGAATCTGATCGAGGAGACATCCGGTCATAAAAAACTTTGTAAATGTGCACTTTGTAAGAACTATACCGATTATGATAGAAGAAATCACTATAAGGTCTTAGGTTTAGAAGAGACTGTTGAACTAGATGAAGATGAATAGATTGTAATATTTATAATTTTTTAACCCTGTTTGTTGTGTTTTTAGGACTATTTGTAATGTTTTTAAAAGCTATTTGTGATGTTTGTAATATTTTTAAGACCTATTTATAATGTTTTTAATGTTTTTATGACCTATTTGTAATGTTTGTAATATTTTTAAGACCTATTTGTAACATTTATAATATTTTTTCCTTTTAGTTTTGCACATTAGTAGCAATCAAAACCTTTTCGTCGTCCTCTTAAAATAAAAATGAATGATAAAAATTTTATTTACTTGGCTCAAAAACCTTAACCTTCTGTAATGTCCGGCTCTCTTGGAAACGGATGAAAAAGCTTATACTCTCTTGTTGGAAAAAAAAATGTGTCTGAGAGGAATAAAACTCGTGCCAAGACAATGAAAGTTGCAATAACTAACCAGCAAGTCCATCTAAACACAATTGAAGAATAAACTCAGAAAAAAAAAAAAAAAAAAGGACATGCTCGTCCATTTCAATTAGAAACGCTTGGAGAATGTTGACTAGGCCGGGAGAGAGAGAGGATCCTCATCACAATGTCATCTTCTATCGTGGGGAATTCGACTGTATGGCATCGAATGAGTTTCAGTGGCGTTCCTATAAAGGGTTCAACCGTAAGCTGGAGCGAGACATCCGACTCTTCGAGTATGTGTGTGCGGGGATGTCATACACTCCCCTCATTCATCTCATGAGCTAGAGTATCACATGTCAGACAGGATCAAGAGACAGTTCGACTGTCCCCAGGGCTCCGATTGACCATCAGAGATTTCGTGAGTCAAAAGCTGATTTTGAGCAGCGGGATGTGGAGTGGGTATTCGGCTCGCAGGTTACATTGTGGGATGAGTGGCAAAAACATTTATCTGGCATTATGGATGAGTCATTCCCTATGATAATCATGAAGGACTATCTAACATGGTATACGGGAATCACACGTAGACGTATTCATCCACCGGAGCAAATTCACTAGCCCCAATATCTGCCATGGTCTTTATTTGATCAATATTAGGCGTTGGATAGTGTAAGTCTTGAATATTTTTTCATATTTGGCATCTGTTGAAGTTCGTCATATTTCCTCGATTTGAATTAAAATCCTTCCTATTCATTTCAGATAAAGGCTCAACGGTCTATTTTGAACCAAATCGAACTCGCCAATAGTTTTCTTCTCTATCGTTGCCGAAAGTTGAGAACGAATATGCCAATTTATGACGTATTATTTGGAAAGGAAGAGGAAAGACCGTGAGCAACGACAGGAAGAGGATGCACGAGGCGAGGATCTTCGAACTGATGATGCACATGGCCTACATTTGTAGATTGTGGAGATTCCAACTCAGAGCCATCTCACAGCCGAGATCCATATGATCGAGGCTCCCTTGTATGGACATGATTGGTGACATGGTGCCGAGTGGATCCACACCAAGCAATTTCCCATGGAGCCGGTTACAATCGAGCCGGCTAAGATCGATGTGGCTCTCATCGAGCCACCACGTGCGAGGCGATGTCCGAAGGGATACGCAAAGAAAACTATGTGTAAAAAAAGATAAGCATATTTTTTTATAAATGGACTGAAGGGACGGACTGCTTGTATGATTTTGTCATCGAGGAGGGACTAACGGATTCTACGACCTCACTTACAAGGTTTTTGTTCCCTCCAACCCGAGACATGATTGTGCAATACGGTGATCGATGCCTATACTTTTCTCTTGATCACAAGGCTGTCAACGAGGGATCCCTTTGCATGTGTCCTTCCCATGTATTTTTATTCCTCTAATAAAAAAGAGTATGAAGCTTGGTTAAAGAAGCTTCTAGAGGTCAAGGAGACAGGGTCTTGGCTCTTTTTCAATTATAATGGACAAGGGCCGCTCATGGAGAAGAAGGTCATTTTCATGCCCACACATGTATCGGACAATCATTTTGTGTTGTTTATCTTCAACGTGGAGCATTGAAAGGTCATACTTATGAATCCCCTAAATAGAGACACGTCCTATATGCCTCTCTCCCAAGCGTAGAGATTCTGTTCTTTGTAATTAATTTTCACACATCCTTATCTTTGTGAATTCTTAATTTCGAGTTTTCAAACCATGTTGTTCTTCTAACACGTTTTCATAATTCGGACGAGATATCTCCCGTATTTGCTTCAGTCCTACTCCCAGACAAAAACTTTCTCGACAATGATGCGGAATTTCATTCTTTCAATAATCGTCCGCAACATCCAAATCATAACGAATGTGGAGTGTTGGTTTTGAAGTTCATAGACTACATATTGTAAGGCATACCACTCGACAATCCGGATGAAATCGCTTTCACATTTCGGTTTAGGATAGCTTGGGAATTATTGAATGTAGAGCTCGGCCTTGATCATTGATGTATTTGTAAAAGCTCTAACAATTCTTGTTGGTTTTTAGTTTCAAATCTTTTTATGAATCGAATACGAATTGTTTTGTTGATTGATGTATCCGTTTGTGGATGTTTTTGATGGATGTTGATGTATTCTGATGGTGTTTGATGATCAAATAAAACACTTGTATATGTACTTCAGGGATTATGGCATGATAAGATTGACCTTTTTTTTTTCTTTTTACACTGTGCACAATCCGAGTCAATTAGAAATGGACTACTTATTTCTAAAACAATATCTGTCCGTTTCACTTTTACACGGACTATGGACAGTGAAAAAAAAAACCTAAGCCCCAAACACCAAACTTTCTATATAATCGATTTCTCCTTCAAACAGACTATGGAGAGTTAAAAAAAAAAAAAAAAAACTAAGTCCCAAACACCAAACTTTCTATATAATCCGTTTATTTTTTAAACGGATTATGAGTGAAAAAAATTAAGTCCAAAACACCAAGCTTTCCCTATAATCCATTTCTTTTTTATATGGACTATGGAGAGTCAAAGAAAAAAAAAGTAACTCCAAAACACCAAACTTTCTGTATAATCCGTTTCTTTTTACACGGACTATGGAGAGTAAAAAAAAAAAAAACTAAGTCCAAAAAAACCATATCTACATAATCCATAAATTTTTCAAACGGACGCTCTCAAATTTAAGATTTTCTCTTTTTTATTCCATAGTATATTTTTTTAATAGGACAATTTATTAAAAAAAGAATATTTAATTTTAATTCAGGGGTATAATTATAATTTGTCGTCCGTGTTTATTTAAAACGAATGGTCACGTAAAATAGAAAGGGATGATTAAGTTGTGTTTTTGAATCATGTCGTCCCTTATTCCACGTAGACTATTGATTTTGTCAGAGGCTGTTAAATCAATCCCCACATCCCATATATATATATATACAAAAAGAGAATATGATTCTATCATTATATACATATTGGATGTGTCCTAGAAAAACACACAATTGTTAACAAAAAACTTTGTTTTTTCTCTCTCTTTATATATATATATATATATATATGAAAAAAAATAGCAGCATACCTTAGTTGACTATCACTACTCATTGTGATTGGATGATTTCTTTTTAAATTTATTTTGTTTTTTAAATTTTAAAAAAAAATGTTAGTTGGATTTCAACTGTATAGGGCTGCAGCCAATAGAGACTACAGTAATTACAACCTCCATATTTATATATATATGAAAATATATGTCTGATTTTAAATCAACCAATATGAATGAATTTATACCATAAAAAAAAGATTCCTGAAAAGATTCTTTTTATAACCCCACATTTCCATATAAAAGGATATAATTATCTACATTACTGTTGTCTTCAAGTTAACATAAAACCATTAACAATGAATCTCAAATAACTTTATTCTAATCTAATATCTGTAATAATGTAATGTTTTTTAATTGTTATCTAGACTTTATGGTAGATTTACATGATTCTACAATTCTCAATACTTTAATTTTAGATATTCATACTAAAAGAACTTATGCACAAGCAAAACGAAGAGAATTTCTAGTTACTTACGGATTAATTTTTAAAGTATTAAATACAGTTAATATTAAATCATTTATTAATATATATATATATATATATATATACACGAAAATGTGTAGTTGATATTAAATCAATCAATATGGTTAAAGTTATATCATAAAAAAAGATTTTATTTCACAGAAACACTATTATGAAATCTTTTCATAAATCTTTTTTATGATATAAAATCAGTCAATATAATTAATTTTAAATCAATCCCATAAAACTTATATATATATTGATTTAATGAATGTTATTATCATTGTGAGAATCATCTCATATGCCATGTCCTTTGTAGCGTTGGATTTTATGACAATTGGACGAGGACGTAAAAGAGTTTTCTCAATAGTTGTTGCACTTTCGTTATTTTATACTATAAAAGAACTCAAAATTAGTCAACTTTCATTGAAAGAGAACAACATAAA
The DNA here is from genome assembly GCA_035668315.1 of Drosera spatulata. Lineage (NCBI taxonomy): Eukaryota > Viridiplantae > Streptophyta > Magnoliopsida > Caryophyllales > Droseraceae > Drosera > Drosera spatulata. The sequence goes on from JAOVYX010002328.1 coordinate 8,596, forward strand.
TGTCGAACACTATTTATTGCGATTAAGTGGTGGGTCAATCATACAAAATCAATATTAAAACTCGTTGTCTCTTAATATGAAGAAAAAAGATTGACTTAATTATAATCAATTTTTTGTTGAGAATACTAATAAAAAATCGCCTTGGTCTTTTGATTGTTCTACAAAAGATTGGTTCTTACATAGGAAAATTATCTTAAAACCTACATTCTCCATTGAAATATACCAATAAAATTAAATATACAATATGAACGAGACTACATTTGTTGGTCTAGATCAAACAAAGTTTTGCTAAAGTGCTTACGAATAATATGTTATTTTGAAGTACTAAATTAGCATAAAGAAAGTGTTGATGTGGCATAAGTCATACACAAAATGGTTTGCTGATAGTATATCTGAACGCAAACTCAACTCTATTAATCCAAACTAAATAAGTCATTGCAAGTGGGAAATTATTTGCAGTCGATCGTTTGCCATGACTCAACAAATTCTGCAAAGTCATAACTATAAAAAAAAAAAAAAATCGCCCAATGTAAAAGAGCAAAGTCCAAGGGGAGTGGGGCCCAATGAACAATGCAAATTACCACATCACTCTTTTCTCATAAAGTTTCAGGTGGATTTCTAAAGTCCTCTGTCCATAAACGGGTAAGATAGAATGACTATTAAAGCCTTAATAAGCCTTAATGTTTAATAAGGGTCTTAGTAAGCCTTAATAAACTCAAGATACCTTAAGTGTAAAATACAAGAAAAACACACAAAAGAAATTTACCTACCATAGGCTGGTGATACTATACTAATGGAATTGCGACTCTAAGATCTCTAAATAAAAATGGATCAAGATCAAGGTCATTATCCCGTTAATTTTTCAAACATGCGGGTATCTTTTTGTGTAATAAGGACGAGGGTGGTGGCTTTCCAAAATACAATCACATGTTAAATGTTTTGTGAGTTAAGAAAATTTATGGAGTCTAAATAAAAATATATATTTTATGACCCTTTTTTACATCACATAAGACCAGATTTGATGGTGGTTTTTAATTTTCATGGCATAGTTCTAAATTTATTGTGATATCTTAATATAAAGCAATCACGAAAATCCTTATAAAGTTCACAATAAATACACTATTTTTCTAAATAAATAATTTTATATTGATATATAAAAAATCATTTTCTAGGGTTGTAGGGACTACATCAACTGCAGTCATGTTTAGCTGCAGTCCTCACAAATTCAAAAAGTAATTGTTATGTTTTTAAAAATTTAAAATTCAATTTATGAGTATAACTGCAGCCTGTTTGGCTGCTGTTGATGCAACTTCTCTTTTCCCTATAAAATATTTTATATGATATAAGATCATTGAAAACCGATTTATCATTCGAATGTTCTGATACAATTAAATTTCATCAATCAAATGATAATAAATATTTAAGATAATTCTTGGGAAGTACAACTTCAAAGATTTTATTCCGAGAAGGTACCACCTAAGATACTAAATTCCGACAAGGTAACACTAGGAACAAGTAGTATGCTTAAATACCTATTATACTTCTATTCTGCCTAGTAGTACGTCCCGTCAAAATCCGAACGGAGTAACTAGTACGTCCGCCAAAATTCGAGTGTAGAAACTAGAACGTCGTTAGAATCTGGCAAAAGCAACTAATACACCCTATCGAAATCCGGCGGAAACAACTACTATGTCCTGTTAGAATCCGGCCTAAGCAACTAATATCAACCGTCCGAATCGAACCGGAGCAACTTGTATCCCCCCGCCCCCCCTAATTTGTTGAAAGAAACATAAACAAAAACAAACACAAAATCACAGAAATCAACACAGAAATTCACCTCACCTCAAATGAATTAACACAAGCATAGGTATAGAACCACAATATACACAATAAATCAGTTAAATCCAAACCACAAATAAAGAAAATCACACCACAATCCCTCAAATCATCACAAAACACAAATCAAAACAAGCTAATCGAATCACGATTCCATGAATCTCAACTCTCACAACAACCTACCAGCGTCGTGGATACACATACATTAAACCAAATTCAACTCATTCGATGCAGAACAACTCAATTCCAACTCAAAACTTCAAATGCATCTCCAATCGAGCAACTACACATCAAATCAAATAATCTTCAACACTAGCAAGAAGACTCTGCTCCAAACTTCCGATAAGAGGATGAAGAGCTCAGTGTAACATGACAACTAGTTAAGGCCACTTTGTTCAAGGAGTTCCAATGGAAGAAGATCTCCAATTCTGATAAAGGGAAGGAAATGTAGCGGTGACGGTCATAGATGGACGACGATAATGGACGACGGATGAGGTTTGGCTCGTCAGTAAGATGGGAGGACAAGGGATAAGGGGTGGGGTGTTACCTTGTGGGATTTAAAATTCAATGGTAGTACCTTCTTGAAAATAAGTCTCCAAAATGGTATCTTCTGGGAATTGTCACTAAATATTTTTGGAACTAAAATCAAGTCACAAAAATCAACATGCCTTAATGGTTTTCAATGAAATTTATATTGAAGATGTCATAGGTTCGAATCCTACCATATGCAAATATTAATTTGATAAGTCATCGGTGCCAAAGGTGGGAGGGGCCACCTGAAGGCCACAGTACCAGAGCTTAGGGATTCGGTCGAAGGCCTTCGGTGCCGGAGCAAGGATGGTCGACTAGTCGAAGACTGCAGATTAATTTTTAAATAACTTTAACTCTTTGTGATAGACTTTCGTTATCACCAAAGATATTTACCAGTGACTATGCATAAATGATGACTTTTTCCATCACACAATATTCATACAGTCTGTGATGGTTTATGTCGTCCCATAAAGTTTTAGGATAGAAAAGTTATCACGAAACATCTCTTGTGAAAAGCTCAAATGTGACGAAGCGTGTGATGACAAAAATAGTCATCAAAACCTTTCGCGAGGGCTCTTCTAACTTTAGTGACGGTTTTCATCTATCACGCATGAATATTTTTTTAGTAGTACGGATAAACTCACTTATTATCGTTGTTTTTTTGCTTCTTTTTACTATTCTTGATGGCATAATATATTCATATGACACTAATATTACAACAAAAGTTTGTCTAGACAATCATGCTTTATTAAAAAAGTCTCTCATTTATTTTGAGATGAAGTTCATATCTCCTTGTATATTTAACTTTTTATCCTATGTATTTCTATTGTAGAGAGAGTCTAAACGTTATTTGGAAAATTCAGGGAGAGCTTAAGGATGGGAATGTAAATATTCAAATCAGATGTGAGTTACATAAGATACTTTTT
>JAOVYX010002329.1:0-11886 GCA_035668315.1 Drosera spatulata
CCCATTACCCCCCCCCCCCCCCCCGCTCTAGGTTGTACATGTGGAACTAACAATTGTTATCAGAGCCTGACTTACCGGACTTAACAGTTTTTGGAAAGAAAAGGTCATTTCATTTTACACAACTCTGCAAAGAATTTACTAACAGTTTATTTTGTGAAGTATATATGGCTCCTCCAAAGCTACCCAAGTGTCCTAACAGTGGAGAGCCACCAACATACTCATTTGACAAGTTCAACAATTAGAAGTTGAGGTTGTTGGCACATCTGAACTCAATAGATGAAAGAATGCATGATATAATCACAAATGGACCATACATGCCAAAGATGTTAGATCCACTGGATGCTTCAAGAGTGGAGAAACCCAAATAGAGATAGGTAGTGGTTCGATCTGAGCCGGACCATGGACCGGTCCCTCAAGGATCGTTTGGAATACGGTCCCCCTATCTAAAAAATAAGTAGTTCCTAAATATTATGTAAGTTCATTATTAATAGTTGTGGACATGTTGTCAAAATCACCACATATTCCACTCGTAATATCAGAAAAAACACTTTTCCCCTTACCTCTATTTACCTGCTACGTCAATCGTTGGACGTTGGATGCACCATATTTCAAAACATATTTAGAAAATAAAAGATTTAAAGAAGAAGTAATATAATCACGGTCATATTGTACAAGATCGTTTCAAGACATAAATTATCTTTAATATTTTTAATAAGATATAAAAGTCCGTTAAGTTTTATTCGAGGATCCATTATTGCGGAAAAAAAATTCAAAAGTGGAATTTTGTCAAAATACTTTACAAATCTTGCTTCCATCAATAAACAAGAGTCGATAAACTCAGTATAATTTCTAAAAGATTCAAAAATTTGAGAAATCTCATATAATTTAGTGATCACCAAGTTTAAAGTTACATAATAACTTCCCGAAAATAATTTTGTAAATTCGTTAAATTTTTCGAATAATTCGTATCTTCTTGCACTACTGTGTTTGAGAAAACCAATAGTATGTCTAACTTTAGAAATAATATTATTACAATCTTTTAAACCGTCTTGGACAATAAAATTAATAATCTCAGCGATGCACTTAACGTGAAATAATTGACCGTTTAAATAAAGTGGAATTTCAGTTTTCAAACTACTAATTGCGGAATCATTAGAAGTAGCATTATCTAAACTTATTGAAAAAACTTTCTGTTTTATTTTAAACTCATCGATAACCTTTAATATAGAATTAGCTATATTTGTTCCAGTATGCGAGTGCTCAAAAAATCGAAAAGCAAGAATTCTTTCTTATAAAATCCAATTTCTTTCAATAAAATGAAAAGTGACACAAATAAAACTCAAATCGGTAAGAGAAGTCTACACATCGGAAGTAAGTGCAACACTAGAAATAGTAGAAAAAATTTCAATTTTTTTTTCCTTTCATTCTCTTAAAACAATCTTTTTTAAAAGTTGTGCGAGAATAAAATTGAGCGGTCGGATTACGAGATTGTCGTACATATTCCCTAAATTGATCATGCTCAATAGTTATGAAAACAAATTCGGTGTAAATAATATATTAAAATAGTTTATGCCGATGTTGTTCATCGGTATAGCTAAAGGTGGTTAGACCGACATCACTAAATTGGAAATGTGTTTGATCGGTTTCTTTAGCCCCTTATCTCAATATGCATTTCAAAACATGTCTTCTCAATGTGCTAGTGCCATCAAAATAAGCAAAACCCTCATATTTACGTAAACATAACTTACAAAATACTCTCTTCTTGCCGTTCGTCATGTCTCGAAGTTCTACGTGCTTCCACACATCAGAGTTCTTTTGCCTTCCGCCACGTACTTCCGATGTTGCTAGTCTAGTCGCATCGAAAAGGCATATCGACCATATCATCCTCAGACTCAATATCGAATTCGAGATTGAACTCGAAAAAGTCCTCAGGGATATGCGATGAGTCGCCCGCCGACCTTCTCGGATGCTTCCTCGATCTTCAATCGGAATTCGAAGCGGAATCCATGTGAAAACTTTGACAACTTAGAAATATAAGTAATATATGAGATTATATGAAAGATTAGAAATAGAAAATGAGAATGAGATGATATAGTTAAGATTGTGAGAAATTGTGATGAATTGAAGAGGTATTTACAGAGTGAATGTTTAAAAAATGACCCTTTTTTTTTTTTAATAGAGCCGTTGGAGGTTGTTTTTTTGTTTTTTTAAACGGTAACTAGTCGTTAGGATTTGACAAAATAACCGTTGGGGCATTCTTGCCCGTTGGCTTGTTTTCTAGCCGTTAGTAGAGAATCTAGGGATGGGCCCAAATAAACTATCCTAGTTAGTAGTTAGGAAGAAGTGGATGGGCTGGGCTTTGGGAATTAGTGGCAAAAAATAAATGGGTTTAATTTGTGGAGAGTTAGGTTGGGCTGGGCTGGGAAGGATGTAGGGAGTGGACCAAAAATCAAAGACTTAATTTGTTAATGGCCCGGGCTCGATCGTGTTTCGGTCCGGTTACGGTCCCGATCCGACTCCGATCCTTTAACGAGTCGGTCCAGTCTGGTCCGTGGTCCTTGAGATCATCGGCTCGGCTCGGACCCATGTGATCGGTTCGGTCCCGGCTCAGATTGCCACATCATCATCAATCCGGGCCAGTCCACGGACCATGCGGGCCGGTCCGATCCGGTCCCACGGTCTACCCGAACCACTGTCCATCTCTAAACCCAAATCACTCTCGATAAAGGAGGATTAAGGCTTGGTGCTAGTGGACAGAAGGGCCAGAAATCAAATCTTCAAAACCCTTGATGATGATATGTTTGAGATTGTGGTTCATACAACCACTGCAAAAGAAGCATGGGACACGAAGGAACAAATGAGATCAGAGAGAACAAGAAGGATGTCCTAATGCAACAATATGGCTGGGTCTCAATGAGATCTGATGAATACCTGATCAGCATTTATGAAAGATTCAATGTGCTGATCAATAATCTCAAAACCTTAGTGAAGACTTTTGATAACAAAAAAGTCAATCTAAAGTTTATGAGATCACTTGGAGAAATATGGGGAACAAAGACCACAACAATAAGGGAGTCCAGGGATTTTGCAAAAATGTCCCTGGCTCAGCTATATGGAGTGCTGCACACTTACAATCTGGAAGTTGAGCAGAAGAAGCAATTTGATGAGGGTAGAAAGAAAACTCTGGCCTTCAAGGCACAAGAGCAAATTCTGAGATCCATGACAGAAAAGGAAAACAGTGACACATCGTCTTCAAGTGAACAGACAAGCTCAGAAGAACTTGCACTAATGTGCAAGAAATTCAAAAAGAAAAACTTCAACAAGAACATCTCTAGCAAGGTCAAAGAAGTAGAAAAGGAGGTCTGCTACAATCGTAGAAAGCCAGAGCACTTTGCTGCATAATATAGACGACCAACACAGGAATCGTCTCCGCAAAGAAACAAGAAGGAATACAGCAAAGGGTGCTCTGGAAGAAAAGAAAACGGCAAGGCCTATGCTGCCAAGACATGGAGTGAGATAGACTCAGATGATGAAGAAACGATCTCAAATGCACAACTCTGTCTCATGGTAAGAAATGATGAAAAGTAAAAGGTATTTGATTTTTCTAACTCAGTACCACTCTAGAGGAACTGAAGGAGGTTCTTCAAGAAACCTCTAAGAACTTTATTGCCCTTTCAAGGAAAAATAAAGACAATCTCGAATTGATTGCAAATCTCAGTGAAAATTACCAACTGGCGTATGAAGAGATTGACAATAAGTCAAATGACCTGTTAGTAGCCCAAAATGAGCTGAAAGAATGAGATGAGAAGATAAAATTTTTCAATGCAGTAATGGAAACACTCACAAAAAGAAATACCGAGCTTCAAGCTCAAGTAGACACATGGAATGGAAAGACCTTGGAAGTGCAAAAATTGCTAAACATGGGTCAATCCTCATGTGATCGATCAAGAGTAGGATACAAAAGTTGATTGAGTGATGCTGCACATTCAAAAGTAGATAATGACACTACAATCAGAAAGAAAGAGGTAAAACAGACCTCTACAAAAATTTTGCAGAAGAGCAAAACCGTTTCTGAAGAAGGAAAGCAGAGCAGTAGGTCTCTATTGCTCAATCCGAAAGGATTAAGTCTTTGAGCAAAACACCAGCACAAATTGGTGCAAAACACCACAAAGTGCTTACAACTTGGAATCATAAGATAGAGGCAAACAAGAGGCCACACAGACCTCAGTATGCATCAAATTACTCAGTATGGGACAATACTTCCAATATTGCATGGAGAAGACCACATCAGAAACCAGTCTGCACATACAGGATGCTACAGAGGGAATGAAAAAAAACTAGCAGACCACCTGGAGCAATGAGACCAAGAATCTGCTGTTATATATGTGGCAAACCTGGTCAAAAATCAGTCGAATGTTGGACCTCACATAAGAAAATTATTCAAGTGTGGGTGCCCAAGACTAACAAGTAAGGACCTGTACTTGTGGGTACCATGTACAAGCTTCAACTCTTTATTGAAGGAACAACAGGATGGAACATGGTACTTAGACAGTGGATGCTTAGGACACATGACTGGGAACAAAAGCATATTAAAAGACTACAGAAAAGAAGAAGGACCACTAATCAACTTTGGAGGAGGCAAGACAGGTAAAACTAAAGGTTATGAAACCCTTGGCATAGGTTCCCTAATCTTTAGAGATGTTGCTTATGTTAAAGGATTAGAACATAACCTGCTATCTATCAGTCAATTATGTGACAAGAATTATGATTTTTCCTTTACTCAGGATTTATGTCAAGTAAAAGATAAAACCACTAATGAAATCAAGCTAATAGGAATTGAAAAGGAAACATTTATGCAGTAAACTTTAATTCATCTCAATCAGCACAAATTACATGCTATTACACTAAAGGTGTTGAAGATACAAACTGGTTATGGCACAAAAGGCTAGCTCACCTAAATTTCAAAACCATAGCTAAGTTATCCTCAGAAAACTTAGTAAGAGGATTTCCTCAAGTCAAGTTCAAGAAAGATAAGCTGTGTAAGTCATGTCAAGAAGGCAAGCAGACTAGAGCAAACTTCAAGACTATAAATTCCTCAGAAACAGTTAGAGTCCTTGAGCTGTTGCACATGGATCTTTTTGGTCCAATAGGAATAGAGAGTTTAAATAGATAGAAGTATACTCTAGTTATAGTACATGACTACTCAAGATATACGTGGGTAATATTTTTGCATAAAAAGAGTGAAACTTGCAGTCTATTGACTAGATTTCTAAGACAAGTACAAAATGAAAAGGGTACTGAGGTAGTCACAATTAGGAGTGATCATGGTACTGAATTTGATCAAATAGGAGTTGATAATTATTGTGATGACCATGGTATTAAACATAACTTTTCAGCACCTAGAACACCTCAGTAAAATGGTGTGGCAGAAAGGAAAAATAGGACACTCATAGAAGCAGCCAGAACAATGCTTGCTGATGCTGATGTACTCAAAAGCTTTTGGGCTGAAGCAGGAAACAATGCATGCTATATTCAATGGTGTCTTATACATAAGCTGCATAAAAAGACTCCATATAAATTATGGAAAGGAAAGACACCAAGTGCCAAATACTTTCATGCCTTTGGATGCAAATGTTAAATTCATAACAATGATAAGTATCATGTGGGAAAATTTGACCCTAAGACAGATGAAGGAACATTTCTAGGATATTCCACAACCAGTAAAGCCTTCAGAGTGTATAACAAGAGAACACAAACAGTTGAAGAATCAGTTCATGTTTCTTTTGATGAATCTGAAATATCCATCTGTACTACTAATGTCTTTGATGAGGAATGTGCATGCATAGATGATGAATAGGAAGCAGACAAGAGCTCTGATGTTGCAAAAATGGATGAGCAGTCTGCAGACACAGAAGAGAATAGTGGTGCAGCAGAGCCAAAACAGCCCACAATACAACAACAAGTGGAGCACATCACCATTGATCAAGATAAAAGGAGATGGATCAAGGCACATACACAAGATGACATCATTGGAGACAAGGATGCACCAGTGCAGACTAAAAGAGCAACAACTAAAGAATGCCTGTCTTTTCATATCAGAAATGGAGCCAAAGACAGTCAATGAAGCTCTAAGTGATCCAAACTGGATTGATGCCATGCAGAAAGAGCTAAATGAATTTCAAAGGAATGAAGTATGGTATCTGATGTCCAGACCCAAAAATTATTAGGTTGTTGGGTGCAAATGGGTATTTCAAAATAAGACTGATGAAAACAGAATAGTTGTCAGAAACAAAGCTAGGCTAGTAGCAAAAGGTTACTCACAGGAAGAAGGAAATGACTTTGATGAAACCTTTGCCCTTGTTGCACGACTGGAAGCAATAAGAATGTTCATTGCCTATGCTGCATACCAAGAATTCACAATCTATCAGATGGACGTAAAGAGTGCCTTCCTCAACGGAAAGCTACAAGAGGAGGCTTATGTTGAACAACCTCTTGGATTTGAAGACTTTGAACATCCAAATCATGTCTATAGGTTAGACAAAGCATTATATGGCTTAAAACAAGTTCCAAGGACATGGTATGAAACTCTCTCAACTTTCATGTGTGAAAATAATTTCCAGAGAGGAAAGGTAGATACCACCTTATTTCTTAAGAAACATATGAAGTGTACACTCTTAGTGCAATTTTATGTAGATGAAATTATATTTGGCTGCACTAATAATAAATTGTGTAAGAGATTTGCCGCCTTAATGAAATCAAAATTTCAAATGAGTTTAATGGGAGAGCTAAAATATTTTCTAGGGCTTCAGGTATAACAGCTAAACATTGAAATATTCATAAATCAAGCTAAATACCTAAAAAATATAGTAAAGAAATATGAACTAGAAAATGCAAGTCATATGAAAACCCCTATGAGCTTAGCTGCAAAGATAGATAAAGATAAGAGTGGGAAAGAAATTAACCAAACAATGTATAAGGGCATAATAGAATCACTTTTGTACCTTACTGCTAGCAAATAAGACATCCTATACTCAGTCTACGTATGTGCTAGGTGTCAATCTGATCCCAAAGAATCTCATCACACTACAGTAAAGAGAATCCTGAGATATCTCAAAAGAACTGCAGATCTGGGTATATGGTATCCTATGAAATCAGATTTCACACTAACAGGCTATTCCAATGCAGACTTCGCAGGTTGTGAGGTTGACAGGAAATACACAAGTGGAACATGCCAATTTTTTGGTGCAAGATTGATATCATGGTTTAGCAAGAAGCACAACACAATGTCAACCTCTACACCAGAAGCAGAATATATAGTTGTTGGAAGTTGTGCTGCACAAGTGTTATGGATGAGGCCACACCTTGCAGATTACGGTATGACGTTTTCAAAAACACCAATATTTTGTGACAACACGTCTACAATGGCAATTTCAGAAAATCCAGTCTTTCATGCCAGGACCAAGCACGTAGATGTTAGATATCATTTTATTAGAGATCATGTGCAAAAAGGTCATATTAAACTGGAATACATTCCAACAGAAAAATAAATTGCAGACATTTTTACAAAGTCTCTTGATGAGAGCAAATTTATCCAATTCCGAGGAGAGTTGGGTATGATTGATTTAAATCATTGAAATGGCCTGAACGCTCTACTGCTCTACTGCATATGTAGGATGGAGACCAGCGCTATTTATACCCTACTGCAGTTCTATTTCATGGAAAGAAATAACGTTTAAACCGATTGTCTAAATTTTTGCAACAGTCAATTAAATGACTGCAACTGCGCAACGGCTTTTTTTTTTTTCCCTACAACGGCAACTTTTCAACTGGGTATAAATATTGAAAGCTTTTCAACCAATACACTTTTACTCTTTATTTTTTCTCTAAGCATTCTCAAACTTTCTCTCTCTCTCACACACACACACACTCTAGCGCAAACCCTAATACAATTCTCTCAGATCTATTTCTCACAAGCATTATAATTACTTCTAATTTCTTTCGTAAAATGACCAACACTCGTTCGAACACACCCTCCAAGAGTGACAAGAGCCAGGAGCAACGAAGCCCAACGAGGAAAATCGAGTTGCAAACTAGTGTGATCTTGGATTTGGAAACCCTAAGAGACGAATCTGATGAAGTCAAGGAGATCTCTGAGCTAATTCAGATGCTGGTCTAAAATACTTCTGTGAAACAACCAATAGAATATGTGACGAAGAGGTACTTGATTTTATTGAAAATGCAAAGGTTGCAGAAGACTTCCAAGGCACCACATATACATCCACCAGGAAATTTGGGATCATCATTTCTTCCAATGACTTTGAGGAATTATTCAAAATCTCTAATGAAGGACCCAGAGATATTTTAGTATCTGTAGTGAATGGTGAGAGCGAAGAACGTCAGAAGGAAGGAATCAGAACGATGAAGAAATACCTGTCAAAGGCCCACAAGCTGCTTGCAGATATTGTGAAAAAGGTGATCATGTCCAAGGAATTCTCCAAGGATCAAATCATGATGAAAATACTTGTCAAAGGCACACAAGTTGCTTGCAGAAATACCTATCCAAAAGAGCCAAAAATGGCTGTGCTCCATGATGCAAATATTGCTCTGGAATATCTTAAGGCAAGAGTTGATGAAAACCTTCAGTAACTCTTCCTGGAAGCACAACAAAGCTACCAGGAAATCAAAGAAGGACCCATGGCGCAGTTCGGGCAAGAGTTGAATGCACAGGGGTTTAAAGAAAAGATATCGAAGACATTGAGGCCAAAGTGAGAAGAATGCAGACTGATCAGCCTATCAGTGCATCTACTGCAGTCTCTTTAGCAATTAGGGCTACTGGATCAGAGGCGTACACAACTGCTATCATTCCTCTCTATTGCAGGAATGGAGCTAGTTGGGATTGAAGTAGAGCAACCATCAACTACATCTGAAGTGTGGGCCACAACAATAACTACAATGGAAACTGCAGGCAAGACTGAAATATAGGAGGCACTGCAGACCATCTAATCCTTATAGGAAAAGGTATTGGAACACAGAGCAAAGGCTGATGAACTACTTGGCAAACCTCAAAAGGAAGCCATGATCCAGAAGTTCATCAAGGAGCACAAGCTTCTAATGAAGAGAAGGTCCAAGGCTTCAAGGCCAAAGTTGATCCCACCAGGACCAACCACAAGATAGAGAGACAATCTTGATGGAACCAGAACAGAGATCGGCTGAAAGTCCCAATAATAACTCGAGGGGGGGTGAATAGGTTATCTAAAAATTTTACTAGGCAGTGCAGTAGAGCTGTGAGCTAGTCTGCACTACCTGAGTCTGCTACACGAAAGTTCTGCAATTGAGACTTTAACTTTGAAAAGCTTGTCTCTTTGAACTTTTGAGTTCTTTACTAACTGTTATAGGAATGAAAAACCAGTGCGAAGAAGTAAATGAGACAAGATTTTATACTAGTTCAGACATCTGTTTCCAACAAGTAACAGAACCTTAGTCCAGTCTTCCCTTGGTGACGAGCGTAGTCAAGCCAAGAGGAGGTTCACTAGTTCTTGTTTTAGGCTTACAAGATAACCCCTTTACAACAAGATCCTACTTGCTAAAGTATGAAGAACCTATATCTTATAGTGCTTTGCTGCAGTTGTTGTTCTTCACTTGCAAACTAGTGAACATTGTTCATAAATAGTGAATCTTCGATTCAGCGAGTCTCCAAGGCTTTTTCTTCGTATGAAAGCTTTGAAATGATGTTCAAGTTTTCCTCAGACTCGTCAATCTTGCTCTCTGCGCTGTAAGTCCCCTTTTATAGGCTCAGAGAACCAGAACCTGTGACTGTACTATCTGATAATGATAGCTCTGTCCTCTACTGTAGTAGACTAACCTGGCTTCACCTTTTCTAATCCGATACACATCACCTTTTCTTTAACTTCTCGTTTTTGACCCCTTCCTTGTTCCTTTTCATTCCAGCACAACTTATACTGTAACCAAACTCATACACCAGGTCTACTGCACGTCTCTGCTGCACAGCCTTTACTGCAGCCTCTGTTGCAGCCCTCGGCTGCATGAGCTCTGCTGCACAATCTTCTTATCCAAGCTTTCTGCAACTTCACTTGCACCAAGTACTGCAGCCAGTCTGCTGTAACTTAGCTCTCACTCAACAGCTTCCAGACCTCATTTGCTGAGCCTGCTAGTGTAGCCTCGTCTGCACCCAGCACTGCACTAAGTTTTCTACAATTCAGCTTGCATACTTGCGTTGCGATATGGCTCTCTTCACTTTACTGCTGGAACTGGCCTTGAACACAGAAAGGATCCTAGATCATGAGAACTCTGAGACACTTTTGATGTCGTATGTATTTGATCTTAGGCATGTAATTTTATAGCCCCCTGTAGTCTGCAAAGCCCTCGTCTGCATGCTCTGGTGCACGACCTCTGGCCATAGTCTTCAACTACCTAGCTAACTATTACAGCCTAAGCATCTATTACAGACATAATTTCTTCTTATGTTTTGTTCATCAATTTCTATACAAATGGAGGGATTGCACATTCCCATCATCAGCATTATAGACAACATGACAGAAGTTAAAATAGAGCAGCTGGTATTGATGCAAAGGAGGGAAGCTGTAAGATCCACAGGTACAACCTAGAGCATGCCTTGGTCCCTCTGCTACAGACCTCGTCTGCTCTGCTGCAGGTCTGCTACTTGATCCCTTTGATGCAGGCCTTGGAGGATGTCTTTCCCCCTGAGACCTTTGTTCACCACTTCTTTCAGTTGCAGTTTCCTGAGCTGCACCCTTCTCCCCCTTTTTGTTTGCATTGATGCTCTGGGTGAGATCTTTGACAGCTTTCTTTAAGGTCTTTAGCTCTGAGGCCATGCTGTTCTGTGCAGCAGTGGATCTTTTGATGGTTGCATCCACTTTGGACTCCAGGATCGTAAGTCGCTTGTCGTTGTTGAGGATGCATGTCTGAAGTTACTCTGCATCTCTTGAAGGGTTGTCTACAGCTTTCTGATTTTTATAGCCTATGCGTTGTGCAACCGGTTGTAGTATGAAGTTGTCCTGACATAATGCTGCAGACTGATACCGTTGCAGCAATTCATAGAAGGCATCAAAGTTTTCCTCCATTCTATGCCTCTCTGCTACAAGGTCGTCTACAAGAGGATGAAGTACTTCAGCAAAGTCATGCAGAGAGTCCTTAGTCCATTGTTTGACTTCGTAGAGATTCTGATCCAGTTGATGCAGCCTCTTATCGACGCTAGATGGGGAGGCTTCTGGTGTTTTTCCAGTCTGCTTCCTTCTGGATGCAGATCTGGTTCTTGTTGACACTGGAGTCTCCGTGTGCTGTGGTAGCTTGGCGTCTTCCATTCCCAGTTAAAGACTCCTAATGTCTATGTGAGGAGTCATGGGAACATTGGAGGTTACTCCATATAACAGGCCTTGGGGGAAACTGACTGAAGAGGGTCTTCAGTTGTCTGCTACAATCCGAATGATGATTGTGGGGTGAATTGAATATGGATTGATGAGACTTCCCTTTGTTGACTTGTTGCTTCGTGAACTGAGGGAGTGCCTTTTAGCAGATATCTTCTAAGTCTTGAAAGGGTCATTTCCTTTAATGTGCTTTCTTCAACAATCTGCTCTTCAACCTTAGGGATTTGCAGTTCTTCTATGTCTTGCATCAGCTGTGTAATTGAAGGTTGAGGAAGTTGCTTGTCTGCAGGCAGTGGTTCGTCTGTAGGAATAGTTATAGTTGGCTCAGTTGTACTCATCTGCTCATCTGTAGGAACTTGCTCTGTTGCAGGCACCAAGCTAGTCTGCTTTATCTGCAACAGAGCAAACGATGTAAAAGTTCGAGTTTTAATATATGAGATGAGATAAGGTTATGATTTCGTTTTCCAATTGATTTAGTCAT
>JAOVYX010002330.1:0-11885 GCA_035668315.1 Drosera spatulata
GTAGACTAGGGAGTACTTGTACCTGATTAATGATTGCTTTTGTGGTTGTACTTATGCCGTGTTTAGCTGTTGGAACTGAAGCAATATGTCATTAGTTAATTAAGGTTGCTGTTTGAGTATGTATATTGTGCTTATTTTTTAGTGTTAGTTCACATTATAGCAGCTTCATATAACGGTATATACAAGAAAGAACCCTCCTTTGTGTGGATCTGCATAGCTCTATTCTCCTTAAGAGAAGGTAGTGTTGTGCGAAAGTTGTTTCTTGTTCCCTTAGTCGATGGCATGCTGTAATCATCCACGACTCATGGTTCTGTTCTTCCGTTCTGTTTCTTAGTTGCCCTTAGTTGTTCTGTTTCTTCCGTTGCCTGATGATCTGGTCAAACTATCCTGGAGCCAAGTGCAAGCATAATATGTTGGGAAGAAATGATTTATGACTTTTTCTGACTTTATGATTTGAAATGGACTTAACAATGTAAAAGTTCAGTATTCCTTTATGATGGACTACATTTTGCAGACTAATGTATATGCATTTATGAAAACAATATACTAGGCACTAATTTACAGCAAACCAAGCCTTTTATCCTTTTACATGGGGCTGGATACCGGAATGTAATGGCGGCATTCCACTCTATTTTGTGTAATGTCCTCCATGAGTATGTGATGCGTAATATAATTCTTTAATGTTTCCTTTAATTTGCTCTCATCTCTTTCTCTCTCTTTAAGTGGAAAATCTCTACCCTCCCTAACTTTACACCTCCACGTGCCCCACTCCCTCTTTTAATATCATCCAATTTCTAATTTTGGAGGGGTTGAGTGGCTCCTTTCCTTGATTTGTACCCTATCTATTGTTATCATCTTTGAAAATGGTTCAATTAGTGTATGTTTTTGCATGTCCGTACCATTTTAACCAATATACTAAGCACAAACTTTTTTTATTTTCCATTTTGTTCAGATTCATCCTTCATAAAGCAACATGGTACGCCCAACCTAGGAGGACACACTTCAGATGGTGAGTATGCAAATTCACCACTTGATCCTGGTGGGTTGGGCAACTCAAGAACATGGTTCACATACGATGAGCTATCTACCGCCACGAATGAGTTCTCATCTGAGAATATTCTTGGCACTGGTGGATTTGGCAGTGTATATAAAGGCCGGTTATCTGATGCAAGAGAAGTGGCTGTCAAAAAGCTGAAAATGGGCAGCGGACAAGGAGAGCGTGAGTTCAGAGCAGAGGTTGAGATCATCAGCCGTGTACATCATCGGCATTTGGTTTCTCTTGTGGGTTATTGTATAAATGAGAACCAGAGGCTTCTCGTCTATGAATTTGTCCCCAATAATAACCTTCATCACCATCTCCATGGTAACATACTTCTTCAGAGCTGATCTTCGGCTTCTTAGTCTGTGACCCCTAGGGCTGCATACCAGTTGTGCATTGCCACCTACCTTGGTGTCTTTGGTTTCTTCTGATACATTCTATTTATTTCTTGACACATGCAGGAAATACAGTCATGGATTGGGCCCTTCGGGTTAAAGTTGCTGCTGGTTCAGCGCGAGGAATAGCCTATCTACATGAAGACTGTAAAACCTTTGCTTCTATCTTCTTTTTATTGACAATTGCATTCCCAGCATACCCTATTATAGATTTTTTAAGTTATTACTCCCTCCGTCCCAGAATAATTGCAACAATTTGACCGGGGTTCATCGAGGCAAACTTTGACTTTGCGCTGTGGGAGGATCAAACATTATTTTTCACAAAATTATCGTGAAACATTAATGATAGTTTAAGTTATGTACTTCAATCTTGGTTCGATGACGTGATTTTCTTACATTGTTAAGAAAAATAAAAAAACTTCTCAAAATACAGGTTGAATAAGACAAAAAGTGATGTTTTGCATTTATTTTGGGATGGAAGGAGTATTATTTTGTTTGTGCTTCCCTTGTTGGTTTTTGCTCTTAAGGATCACATTTGTCATCTAACGTTATCATACCCTTGGGCAGACCTTAAGAATTATGGTCTTTTTATGTGTAGCAAAATCATAATCAAATTACCCTCTAGATCTCAAACATGAAACCTACAATAGAAGAAAAAAAATTTCACCGGTCTGGGGCTGTAATTCTTGTCCAGTGTTGGCCCATAAAAACTTTAAGCACTACTGATGGATCATTAATCGTCATGATTTCATCTTTGGTTCCATTATAGTTTTAATTGATGGGCACCTTCTTTGTCAAGGAACTCTTACATCAGAGAAAGCTGATCATATCCTGAGCCTTCCAAATTTTCATGTACATATAATATGTCGGTTTCTTTTTAGTTTGTTTTTGTTTTGTTTTTTATCTTGGTCTTTTACTTTTTAGTAGTTCTAGTGTGATTTAGTTCATATTCTGGTGATTTTTCATGATCAATATTAATTTTCTAATTTTATTGTGTTCAACATGGATTCTTCAGGTCACCCTCGAATCATTCATAGGGATATTAAATCAGCGAACATACTTCTAGATAACAACTTTGAAGCCAAGGTATGCGCCATTTGTTTTATTTACTCTCTTTTTTATCAATTGTTTAATTCTTTCAAGCTTTTGATGTTAGAGGGTCAAGCATGGTCCAAAGCACTCATGCCTTGGAGGACTTGGCGATTTTGCTGTGGATCTGTGTTCGTGTGTATTTTTCTTTTGATCTTCATAGTCATAATGTTATCCTCATTTTAACTCTCAGGTGGCAGATTTTGGGCTAGCTAAGTTGGCTGAGGAGCTAGATGGAAATACACATGTTTCCACCCGTGTTATGGGGACTTTTGGGTAGGTAATTAGTGTCTATAGTCATCATCAAAGACATAATTGGTTGTTTGCATTTTGCAAGCAGCTCTTAGTTATCCACTTAACTTAATCAAATCAACACAAGGGTTGTTAAGCTGCTGTCAATGTGCTTTTGGTAGGTACATGGCTCCTGAATATGCATCAAGTGGAAAGTTGACCGAAAAATCCGATGTTTTCTCCTTTGGGGTGGTTCTGTTAGAGCTCCTTACTGGCCGCAAACCTGTGGATCAAACTCAACCGCTGGGAGAGGAGAGCTTGGTTGAATGGGTAAGCTGCTAGCTTCAGTTTCAGACCATGAATACTGTCATAAATGCCGGAGATCGTTTGGTGCTCTTTACTTTTGTCTTGACAGCAGGACACTTCTGCAAGACGCAAGCACCCTTAAGGGATAGGAATAGAGTTGATCATCGGTGCTTACTGCTGATTGTTGTGTTCTGAAATTATTATACAGATTCAGAAAGTGACTAAAGGAAATATTGAAGGATTTCCCTTTGGTCTGTCAAATAGCTCGCAAACCTGACAGATCTTTTAAGTTGGCAATTGCCGACGGGCTCACCATCATAAAGTAGCTCGGCACTCGACGAGTTTTGATCCTGTGACCTCTCCCCACATTGGAGGATGAGTCTGGCCACTTGCCATGTGGGTTTGGGGTGACCCCCTTATAGATTCAAAAAGTGGTTAGTTGGAGCTACCAAAAAAGAAAAAAAAAAGTTGAAGAAGAAGATGATGAAGAAGTTTTTGGTATTTAGATTCAACATTTAAAAGCTCCTTTTAAAAGCTTGCCGAAATGATGCTTATGAACCACAGACCAAGTATATGTCAGTTCTTTGATCAATGACTTGCATCAAGGGCCAAAATATTATCCTTGTGACAAGCGAAAGTCCTTCAGCTGATTTTCTTATTAATCTTAGAATTATCCTTTTCAATGGAAACTCTGTAAATCATGCCAGTGAAGCTCTAACAAGGAGTTATTTTACTTTAGGCTCGGCCCTTGCTAACTCAAGCACTGGACACAGAAGAATTTGATGAAGTTGCAGACCCAAGATTGGGAGGGAACTATGTGAAGAACGAGATGTTCCGGATGGTTGAGGCTGCTGCTGCTTGTGTGCGACATTCAGCTTCTAAACGGCCTAGGATGTCTCAGGTATTTAGATCCTCTTTGCATGGAGTTGTTATGTTGCTCAGTCAATGAAAAGCATAAACAACCACATAGTCCAACTAGTCTGAGCATTCAGATGTGTAACCATGACGTCACCTGGTGGCACCAGATTCATTATCCGGTGCACATGGTTCTTGATGCTGAATCATATTCTGACAAGTTTTAATTTTCGGTTAGGTTGTGAGGGCAATGGATTCAATATGCGAGCCGCCAGCGGACCTGCTAAATGGGGTGAGGCCTGGTGAAAGTATGATAATTGATTCGAGGGAGCAGTCGATCCAAATACGAATGTTCCAGCAGGGGTTCAGGAGCCAAGAGAACAGTTCGGAGTATTCAGGTTACACTCAAAGTAGCTGGATGAGTGGACACTCCGGTAACTAATTTATGGTGTAATATCAATTACCAAGCGTCAAATGCTGCCTCGATGATGACACTGCTTCTCCAAGGATCGGAACGGCTTCCACATTAAGCGGACTGCTCAAAATTGCTGGAATCCTGCTCATCATCATTGTAGTCGTCATCATCATCCGGCGGTGTTTGCAAAGTGAATCCTTTTCCGCCATTCTGTGCTTACACCTAAGTGCGTGGTCCTAAAGTGGTATCAGAATCTGGAACAGGAATGAGTTTGTCGCCGTCGACGAGTGAGATAGGACTTGTTTATGTCTAGCGGCAGAAAAACTCAATGGTGGAGAATATTGCTGCTATTTTCCGATGAGCATGGTTGGATGATAGGCTACGGTGGTTTGTTTTGCCATCTCTAACCCATTTTGTTAATGTCATTTGTATTTGAATTTGTTGTACTAATGTTTGTAACTAGTTTACTCTACCTTGTCATGCATGGCAACGCTTAGTGACTCTGCAACTTTCAATGTATAGATGGATACAATCACACTATTTGAAGGTAGAAACTTTGCGTAGCGTACGTTAAGATAAATACTCGGTATCTGAGTTCTTTTCAAGAAAAGTAGCACGAATCTCCTTGTAGTCAATGGATTGCAAATATATTGCAAATATACTTCTTAGTGTCCAAAGATGTTACAAGAAGTTGACTTAAATGATTTGATAATATCATTGATATCAACAAGATACGATCTTCTTGTGTCATGATATATCATCACTGAAGCACTCCAAAGTTAAAAGTATTCATCACTCAGAGTAATAGAAGGACATACGTTGTTATGACTTCATGGGAAGTTTCTTTAGGTGAGTGCAATTGATGACAAAACGCACTGATGTTGATTTGTGTAGTCATTTCTCAGTTTCCAAAGCAATTCTCGAAAACTATTGGGGTAGTTTGGATTGGTTGGAGCATTACGAACGATATCATAGTGTTGTTGCAATCGGGTGCTGAGCCTGTAAGCACAGAGGAGACCAAGATATCTAAATCATAGTTATTAAAACCGAATCGATTGATCGATTTAACCGATTAAATCATGATCCGGTGGTTCGATTCGGTTGATAAAAAAAATCAAACAAATAATCGATCCGGATTGATCCAGTGAAACCGGTTAAACCCAAACCAAAAATCCGGAACGATTGAACCGGTTCAACCGAGGGAAAAAAACCTAAAAAAAGATATACATACAATTTATATAAATTATATTTTTACTTACATAAGACTCATAAATATATATTTTGATAAAAATAATATATTAATATTGATATAAATAAAATAATATTCAAATGATTGAACCGACGATTCAATCGGTTGAACCAATGACCCATTAATCAAGAGGCTCGGCCGGGTCGATGTCCGGTCCGATTCTGTAACGGTATAACTATGATCTAAACTAGCAATGCCCTCATCAAGAAATGGAATTGATCCTTTCAGACATACAAATAGGAAAAGAGAGACTGCCTACATACAAAGGGTTGTCAAGATTCCCAAGTGGGGTCTTTTTTGAGGTGTTGTGTCCTTGAATTTTGGGGCATGGACCATCCCCTCTTGTTTTCCTATAATTGGACCCTTTCTCTCCCCTTCGGCCTCTCACCATATCTTCTTAGATTCACATCACTCAAAAAACAACCCCATTTTCTCTATAACCCTTTCACACAAAAGAACAAGAAGCGAACAAGAAAAAGGGACAAGGAGATTGCAAGCATGGGAGGGTACACCATGAGCAAGCTTCCAACTAGGAAACTTGGGAGGTTCATTAGAGAGCAAAGGGGAAGGCTTTACATCATCAAAAGATGTGTGGTCTTGTTGCTTTGCTCCAATGATGATGATTGAGCACAAGTCTCAGTCTTGCTTGACTCATCAAGATAGATCAATATAAGTTTCCGGGAAGTTCCAGGATTCGAACTCAGTGATTTGTAATCGGTTTCGATGTTAGGGTTAGTTAGAATTCTCATTTTGTTTGTGTGTATCTTGAATTTTGATAAATAATGGAAGTTCAAGTGTAAGTAGGGGGAAAAGCTAGTGTTAGAATTGGAGTAGGAAATGGTTACTAGCTTGCTGGTCGTTTTGGTGGGAAAGTTTGCTCTTTGGAAATGGGGACGACTCTTTCAGCAAGAGACTTTACAGGATTATGCAAGTTATTGTATTTTGTCTTTCAGTTTGTTTCTTAGATGACTGATCGACCTTGACAAATTTAATGATATTATTATCTCAATTCCATATTGTTGGCAATGTGTTGCTATTTAGATAAGATGTTTTAGGTTTACATATATACAAGTATAGTTTGATCTTAGTCAAAGTCGCTTGAGATGCACGTGGTTCCAAGTTCATGGCATAAAAAGGATTTCGGTTCATATTAACAGCTATTCTAGGAAGATTGTTTTTATGCGTTATTAACGATTTAATAATTATCTTTGTTTTGTAGCTTCAGAATGTTTTAGGTTTATGCTTTTACAAATGGAATTATCAAGAAAGATGTAAAGTCTTATCAGGATACAATGATCCTAAACTATATTCAGCATATGTTTAGGCAAACTCTTACTAATATGAAAACTATCAAATCCTTACAATAAACATCATTTATAAGTTCTCTTTTAAGTTGATATAGTGAACCTCAATATCAAAAAAAAAAAAAAAAAATGGATTTTTCTTATTTAAATTAATCAAAACTCAACCCATATAAAATCCCGCATAAATTCGATCTGCTTGATTAAATCGGGACCTGGATGTCTCATAATATTCTCTCCGGCCCGTCGGAAACCGGCAAAAATGCAACCCTCCCATTGATCATAAAGGAAAGAGTTGAATTTAGTGTAAAAAGACTTCCTAACCCTTGTAAATAAATGGGAGAGAAAATAGAGAGAAGAATGATAATAGGATGATGAGGTGATATGAAGTAAATAATAGGGATATAAGGATAATTTTAAACTCAAACTTTTTATTTATGGGATGGCTATAATTTTTTTAGGAAGGATCATTTTGAAAATTGTTATACTCCTTCCGTCTCAATCAAATTATCACATTTTTCATTTTTTGAGGAGTTTTATTTTTTCGTTTCAACGACATAAGAAAATTATAACATTGACCCAGTGTTGTAATATATAACTTAAATTATAATTAATGTTTCATGATATTTTTATATAAAACGATGTTTGATCGTCCCGTGGACGATTGTAGCATGAATAATTTTATTGATAACATGGAACAAAGCTGTAATTTGAATGGAACGGAGGGAATACTTTTTTGGAACGGAGTAACTAACACTTCTAATTTGAAGATATTTTCTCACAAAATTATCAAAACATTCCTATTTTTACTTTATATCATATCAGCTCATCCCAATAACATTCTTTTTTCTTTTTTTTTTCTTCTCATAGTCAAAAGAACAAATAATTATTTATATAAAATTTAATACACATAAAATTTTCTACCAAATCAAAGGATTATACTCATTTGGTGGGAGGAGTATGCAACTTTGATACGTTTAGTTCTACCTTTGCTATACTACTAACTAGGAGCTAGCTTAAGTTCGGAGTATTTCAATATGGCAAGTCCAATGTCTGAAATGGTACCTTGTAGTACTTGATAGATGATAAAAAGGTTGCTTTAATTCATAAACTAGGCCATGGTACACTCGATGCGTACAGACCAGGTACTCCGAACCCAGAGTACTCGAAGGTTTGCAACTAGCTTTATAATATGAAAAGGTTATGGCACCATTTACGACAACAAAAACGTTACTACAACTCAATTATTCTCATCGTCGATCCGAAAATGGGAGACTATCGCATCAGAACATCGTGGCATTGCTTTCAATTCAACTCCACCACACAACAAAAGGAAACGACATCACACGTGTATTGCATAAACAATGATAACAAGAATCCGAGAATACAGCCTAACCTGCAACTCGACCTCGACTATGTCAAATAGTCGATACAACTCAACTATAACAACTCAGCTTTAGAGATTCATGGTTAAACCAAAGCCCGATACTAGACAAGACACACTTGACACTTTTATCACAGATATAAACTTCCAATAGAACTGATTTTCAAGACCCACGAATTGAGATCACATATTGTGATTCCCGAAACAGTGCAAATTTCAACAGGCATTTAAGACAATTGTAGGGCCGAATGAGAAGGCATGATGTAATGGGATCCAAAATTCCAACAAGAAGCTGATGCACGTGCAATGCTAATGGGTTGTACTGCATGCATAGTTTGTTGTCTGAGCTTTGACAAGTCAATATCCAACAGCGTTTTTGCCTGTCTGCACCTGCTCTGGTCCCAAAGTGAGTAAACACACACGTTCAACTTTGAATTTTACTATGTTTAGTTCGATAAATTCTCATTCCCCTTCTACCATGCTCCCACCGTTTCGAATGAATTATCAAAATTTGATTTGATATGTATATATTGATTTTGATATGATCATAAATATGATTTTTATAGTTTTACGTTTTTAAATGTAGAGAGAAAAAAATATGAATGAATGAAAAAAGAAAAAATAATAATAAAAAAGACGAAGTGATATAAAAAAGATATTTAAGATTTTTTGATATTAAATTATTATCATTTATAAAAATATTATAATTTATATGAAATATTTATTTTTGATAATATGTCTTAATTTATCTTAAAAAAATGAAATAATAGTAAATGCTAAAGTAGAGTAGTAGTAAGTGGTTAACATCACATCAAACCCGAGTGAATAATCATTAAGTGTAGCCTCTCTTCCTTGTATGCTTGTGATCTGAAGAAGCGAATACACTTCTTTCTAGAAAAGTCAGTGGTGGGTTTACGAGTCAGATAATAAGTATGCTTATAGACTCTTCCGACCACTTCGAAATTAAAAATATTTATTAAGTGAAGACAAAGTTTTATTTTATTATTAAGTTTTTTTATAAAAATTATAATATTAATAGGTCCCACTTTTTAAATTATTTATTTTTTCATTTTAAATAAATTATAATTAATTGATTTGATACGATAATTTATGTGTATTGATTTTAGAAAGAAATATCAATTTATCCTTATGAGTATATGTGAGAAAGAGAAATAATGATGTAATTGATTGATACGATATAAAATAAAAATATTTCGATAATTTTATATGAAAAAAATTGATAAGTGAAAAAAGATTTCAATTTAAATAGATGTTGTGATTTAAATGAGACGAAAAAAATACAAAAAGATGACATCTAATTTAATTATCATTATTTAATTTTTTTTTTTAAAATAACATGATTTTCTCATCATACCCTGCACAGAATATTTTTTCTTTCTTTAATATTCTCAAATCTATCATGATTTTTCCTTTTTCATATGACAATTTCAAAATTTAATTTAAATAAGATGGAATATTCTCATACCCCATAATCCGCCGTCAGACCCTTCACACTTCTTTTTATCTCTTCTCCTTTTCATCTCATATCTCCTTCATCATCATCAACTTGTACCATCTATCACCGTTCTCAACCATCATCACAATCCTTGACCACCATCATCAATAGATTTAGCCTCAATCATTCATGGTGTACAAGAAGAAAGAATATTATCAGAAAACTGTTAATGTGTGACACACGAAGATGATGTCTTCCCAAAACTGTCACGAGATACTATCTTTTTATGATGGACATGCAAAGCCGTTAGCAAAGCGGTGTTTTTCTGTGATTAAACAAAAAGCCATCGTCAGAAATCATCTGTGATCCATCACATATGTTAAGTTAATTTTTTGACAGGGCGAAAAAATTTTAGAGTCAAAACAAAATATATTTTATGATCACACATAATATCAGTTTTGATGACCGTTTTCAATTTTCATCATAAAATTTTAAATCTTTTTTAGATATATATTTTTATATTAATATATAAATATCATTTTAAAATATTTTATATAAAAGTGATTGAAAATTGCTTTATTATTTGAAAGTTATGATATAATTAAATTTCATAAATCAAATGATAACAAATATTTTGACAGTAAAATTAAGTCACATATCCAACATGTATCAATGATTTTTTATAAAGTTTATACTCAAGAATGGGTTCGAATGGTTTTCTATAAAGGTTATACTGAAGAATGGCTTCGAATCCCATCGGACCGCAGGTCGTAGGTTGGAGGCCATAGTTTCCAGAACGGGGCTAGCTGATCGGTCAGAGACTATCGAATAATTTTTTATTAATTTCAGCTCTCCGAGGATGATATTTTGTTATTATTGAAAATATGTAGTGACGGTTTCGCACAAATAATGATTTTTGCCATCACAAAATATACATATAATTTATGATTGTTTATGTCACGTAAAGTTCCTACGATGGAAAAAACTGTCATGAAAAACCTTAGGTGATTACCTTAAGCATGTAACGAAAGAAATAATCACCAAAACTTTCTTTGACGCTTTTTCAACGTTTAGTAAGGGCTTTCTCCACCCTTTTTATCTCTTCTTTTTTCAATCTCATACTCCTCCATCATCATCAACTTGTATCACCCATAATCACTTTCAACTATCGTCCTAACCCTTCACCACAATCATCAACAAATTCAGCCTCGCTCATTCTTGGTGTACAAGAAGAAACGATGAGGTTCTATATCGTGACGAATCAAAAGATGGTGGTTCCACTCTAGAAAGCTAGGGATCGCTTGTGGTGTCCACGATTAGCGGAGGTCAAATCTTGGCGCTGATGAGGCTCAACTATGTGAGGATCAAGATCCCCGATCCGATCCAAAATCTAAAGCTTCTGAATGTGTTCATCAAAAGCTAAATTTGTTAGTTTGATGAATGTCGTGGAGCACAGTTTTCCTGTACACTGTGTACAATATAATAACGAGGATATACTGACTACTCCGCCGACATTGATAGAAGCATATGCAGCGCACTGTCATGTAAAAACCAGTGCATTGTTTACCAAAAACAAAAAAACACCTACACATTCACAACCAATGCACTGTTTTATAGAAAAGACGCACTGTTTAACTTAAACGAGGATACAGTGTATAAAAAAAAAAAAGCATAATATCATCTTTGATGATGACAACGGGACATTAGAGGATGAGAAGAGTTAGGATTAGGGTTTTTGGTTTGATGTTGTTTATAGAAAACAATACGTTTTATTGCTATGGTAATTATGAATGATAAATGTTTCAACCACTGTTTGCAGCACCACATTTATTTCGGGTAGTAGAGGTGATGGAAACGACGACAAAGCGACAATGACAACATTAGAAGATGGAAATATTTAGGTTTAGGATTTGTGATTTTATTATTGTAATAATTGGAAATATGAGATTCAATAATTGTTTCCTAAAACTAAATGAGGACACATTAAAACATAAATTTTGATTGAAAACTTATTGGTTGTAAAAATCATATGCATCACTTATTGATAAAATAATATTGATTTTGAGAACTTATTGATAATTCTCTCTAAAAAAACACGATCTTATTTGCCCAACTTTAAAATTGAAAAATAAACTATAATTCTCATAGTACCATAATATAGCCTA
>JAOVYX010002331.1:0-11882 GCA_035668315.1 Drosera spatulata
CATGATCAAATATTATCAAACCAAATGAGAATTACCTCTTGACTGCGGTTAACAACTCCGATGTAGCCATGTCGAAGGGGAATAACCTTTCCAAGCAGTAAATCGCGGGCATCAGTCCCTCTATCCATTATATCCAACTGAAATTTCAACAGAAGATGCTGTCTCACCAGTCAAAACTACTCAGCAACATTCAGCTCCTATTTGTGAAAGTAGAAAGAGTTAGAACCTTCTTACCTTTGTGATGACACCAATGGTCCGACGTCCTGTTATCAGTAAACTGTAACTTCACACATGATTCAGGAGAATAATATAAACACATAATACTACTTCCAAGTATTCAAGTGAAACTAACTAAAGTGCTTTGATTACAGATATTAAATTATATTTTTACCATCAGGGTCAACATTTCCTGCTATTTGAAGAGCATCCGAATTTGCCAAATCTGAATTAGCAGGAGTAATAGCTAGTATCAGACAACTCGGAATCTTAATGTAAGAAAGTATCATTGAACGAATCCGTGACTCGATGTCAGACGGCTGGTCCCCCACTGGAACTTTCGTGATTCCAGGCAAATCAACAAGTGTGAGGTCAAGAACATTTGGGGAATGGATCTTCAAGCGTATTGGACGATCTGAGATACCCTTGTTCTCTCCAGCTTCTCTCTGTGTTTCAGCCTTGAATGTGGTTGAAAGAAAAAAAAAAAAAAAAAGTAAGCAATTGAAAAAAAAGAAAAAGGAAATTTGCATTCCTCAGGGAAGGAAACAACTGAACAATTCCAGACAGCAGTATAAGCATCAGAGTCATAATATAAATTAAATGAAGAAAAAAAAAGTTGTCACATGATCACATCACAAGGTGGCATGAGTGTATAAACTGGCTTATAGCAGCTGATAATGATGGAGAACACCCATGAAAAGATTTTTATTTCACGAAGCGAAGCATATAACCACCAACAAATTTGTTTTCACAGAAGTGGTCTTTCAAATTATTACAAATACAGATAGGAAGCTAATGACAAGGCATTGTGATGCGGTCAGTAACAAACAAGGGGAAAAATAAATGGAAATAAGGCACCAATTTCTCCTTAACAACAGAAGTTACAGTAAGTACTGCTTGATAATGCCTGAATAAAGAAGTACATGAAATGCAATCTTACCACTCACTAGCATATCACATCATATGCATTAAGCGTGCCTACAATACTTTGCCTGGCAATACCAGAATCACTAGCCAAATGAGAAACTTGACTTACTCAAAAGTCATTTTCCACCTAAATGATGGACATCGACATTAGGTTTCCAAGATTCTCCAAGCATAATAGCATGCAAACCAGGAAGATCATTTGAACCATCCCGAAGGTCAACAACGGGTCCATCTCCATCTCCAACAAATGACAACTCGTGTAGTCCTAGGGTTTTACACTCGAACTTGACCATCACACGACTAACATCATCAAGATCAAACCACCAACTAGTACGCTCCCAACAATGATTAACTAGATTATTTTCTCAATTTATCTTACATAAGGCCTGAAATCTATAATTCCAACTTCAAAACATAATCTAAGAACCAAATTTAAGCAAACTCCCATTCTTGTCTCTCACTCTTACAAGAATCCATTAGTCAAACTCCGTGATCAACTACAAGAAACATCATTCCACAAATAACAATCCAACTGAAATCGAAACCGAACCAACACTCAAAAAGAAACATCAATTCACCTCGAACCCATTAATGATCTCACCTGAATCTCGTCCCTTATCTCCAAGAAATCAAAGAACTTCTTCCCAGGCAAATGCAAGAACTCCCCATACTCCTCACCACCTTTCTTCTCCTGAATCAACTGCAACACCATCGGCCTCCGAGTGCACACATCCATCCCCCTCGGCAAAAAGTCCCGTCCCACGAGCGCCTCGAGGACGCTCGATTTCCCGCTGCTTTGGCTCCCGACAACCGCCACCTGAGGCAAATCGATCCCATTTGGGATCCCCGATTGGCCGCATATGTCTTGGAGCTTGTTGATTACTGGTATCAGAGATGAGCCCAGTGTGGGAATCGATTGAATTTGGGGTTCCGCCATTAATTTGGGGGAAAGTGAAACCCTAGCGCGGTGAAATTGAATTCAATTCAAGTGGCGGAGATGATTTGATGATGAGAGTGTGCGTTTGGTTTTGGTCTGTTGAATGGAGTATGACATCGGTGCGAGTTCAGTGAAATACAATGAGGTTCTGATAAAATGTAATGGGATAAAAGAATTGATCACGGAAGTGAACTCTGTAATGAGTTTATGCAGTAGGTGAATCGATGAGGATAAATATATGGAGAAGATTTCCCCCCAAGAAATTGAGGAAATAATAAAAGAAATAAAATATATTTTTTTTTGTTTTATATATTTTAAAATATGTTGATTTTTTTAATTTTGGGTGAATTCCATCAAGATATCCATGTATTGAGAAAATTCATTTCCAAAAACTGAAAAAAAGAAGATAAAATAGAACTTATATTATTAGAATGAGAATTTTGCACGAAATGATATAGAGTTTAATGTAAACATAATGTATCTATGAATCTATTAGAGGGTTCATGCGATAAACAAACAAATTTTGATTGATGAATGTTATCAAAGATCATAATTAAATAATTAATTGTTGAACCCAAATATTGCTACTTAACAATAAACATCATCAATGTATGAGAAAACTTCACAACAACGTCCATTTCAAATTGAAAGTACTGATGAAATAGATTTTTTTTGTTGATAATTCAAATATAATAACATCCTAAGTTTCATTGTTAAAGACAAGAATAGAGATTAATCACTAATAATTCAGGTAATAGCACGCTGTATATTTGGATTAGTCAACTAACAGACTTAACACTACGTCACATACAATACACGATTATTAACAAGAACACCTCTTAGACCTCCCATCACCAAGCAAAAACCTACGACAACAAAAAACACCTATTACACCTATTAAACTCCACTGACATCCACATGAAGAATGATTCGCCTGAGCAAATCCAAACTCCAACAAAAAACCCGCTTGGATTATTAGTCTGTCTCCTCCAATAAATAGATTTTATACTTATCATTTGCTTTCTTTCTTGATAGAGTTCCTAGGACGCAATTCCTCAAGAAACTTGCGAACGCGATTAGATTTTAATCTACTCGATCGAAAGCGAGGACCATCAACAACACTACGAGGGGTTACACATAAACTCTCCGGCGAAGTCGACAACTCTGAGCATTTCGAAGAGTCATTCTCAATCAATGCTCGGCCACCTCCAACTTCTTGTTCACCCCTGCATATTGCTCTATACCTTCATTTGCTTCATTAAATGATGTACCCGGGACCACATCATCTGAAGCTCGCTTACATTCCTTGAGCATATTCACGCGTGTAACATTGGCATTTGTTGATGTCGGCCTCATTTTGCGCGACACACTGCAAATAACACAGAGAAACATGTCAAAATCCAACAAAAATTCAAAACATATTCAACCGAGATGTCATACATTAGAAACCTTTTACCATCCGTTATCCTTTTGCAGAGTATAAACCTTCGATCATCAATTTTAGCATTCGACAGTGTTGATTGTGATCGTGCACAACTAGTTCAAGCCATCGTTAACTAAAGCTAGACAACACCTAATGTTGAAAATACAGTAACTTACATCAAGGAAGGCCTTTAAGTTTTTGGTTGCTCGCCTCAAGCCCTATAGTGCTATCTGTCATGGCTGATGGCACAGCATCTTGAGGAACATTCTCTTCATGTCGAACGGTACGAGGACCAATAACAGCATCAACCATCTTTCCGGCAGCATGTGCTTCAATGCCGAAGAAAAACCCTGCACCACCGTAGCGAACGCACAAGACAAAAAAAAATAAAAAATAAACAAATCGAACTCTTTCGAAATTTCATAGTCGTTTAAGAACTCAGAAATAAGAAGGTGGCACATACCATCAGCTACATTTCTTCCGGCAAATGATCTACTTGGAGCAGGAGATCTCGCACAAGCATGAGTAGGAGCAGGAGATCTTGCTCGAGCAGGAACAGGAGCTTTCGTTGGGGTAGGTCTAGCATTTTTAACTGCAACAGATCATAGTTTCAGAATCTTACATGGAAATGACAGGCAATTTAACAACTAATCAGCGGACAAGTCATCAAAAAATGTAATATCTGAACTCGACATGTCCCGATTTCTACGGTATTGTCCAGGAAAAAAAGAAAGACATATCCTGAACCTGTAAATATAGCACAGAAGAATTCCAAGATCTCTACCTCAGCGTCGAAGAAACATGCACACATTACCACACTCTATTACACCATAATAACAAAAAATCTAGAGTCAAAACACCAATTACAATCTAATTCTCACGAGAGCGGTGGGACAAATACATTCCTGATCTCATCGTACATACAAGCTCCTGAACTCTTGTTTATCACAAGCGAGAGCAATCCAATAAAATTGACGTACCTGAAGGACTACTTCTATGAGGAACAGGACGTTTAGCAAGACAAGGAGCAGGACGAGACGCGGATTCTGTAACAAAAATAGAAGTTGCCCGTATGCAGCAATATAGGTAACCTTTAAGCAATATATACAAACAATTTGAATAAGAAGGAGATCGAGGAAGTTAGTGCAAGGCATGATGCAGATCGTTGATGGAATTTATATTATGTAATATGGTATAAAGGAGTGATGAAGTGTGTGGGCGCACCATTGACTCTATAGACTAGAGGAATCGATCAGGATATGCATGGAGAAAGCATTCTTTCCAGGAAACCATGGTACAAAAAATTAGGCTCACGGGCGACTAAATTTGATGACTAAAAATACTGTTAGTCGTCATTATCAGTTAGCGAGTAAGGATTTAACGACGAGTGTTTTTAGTCGTAATTTAATCGTCCTTTTGATTTTGCGACTAAAATTTCCCATTTAGTGATTAAAAAATTTGGTCGTCTGTTTAGAGGTAATTTCACACTGAAATTGCATGTAAGCCGTAACCTTCGCGATCTAACACAAAAAACCCTGAGCATCAAAATGGGCACATGACATGGACATCAATCACAGTCGGGGGTAAAATTTGAACATTATGAAATCATAGTTCGCATGCTTGTCGCTTGTCATGCATTTACCTGTTAAAAATATCCCCAACTGTCTAACAAAAAATAAATAAAGATAAAATGAAATAAAAAATATATCCCCAACTGCCTCTTCCTATAACTCTTCTCCAAGGTAAACCATACCAAACCATCTTAAAAACAGAAATTTAAAAAAAATTAAAAACAATTAAAAAAACCGAAAAGAAGAAAACAAAACAGGAACATCATCATCTTCATTATCAACTAATACCCTTGTCAAAAAAAGAAACAAACAAGAAAAAAGAAAAAAAAAGAGGAAAAACTAATACCCAAACAACCAACCTTCATTATCACAATAAAAATCAAATCCTTTTTCAGTATTCACAAATATACATTTAAATGATGATCTTCGAGTAAACATTCTACAGGCCGTATTGACCATCTAATCATTAAAAGGTGTTGTGTACCGTGGTAATATTGAAGCATAGTTTTACATCCTTAGCATTGATACAACGACGAACCAAACAAGTACAACAGTGATAATTTTGGAGTCCCCTTGGATGATGCTGCAACGCTTCATTTCCTCAAAAAATTTGTTACATGCGTGGAATGCAATGCAGACCAGTACTCCATACAGGGGTAAATCAAACTCTAGTGGATGAACCAACACCGAGGAAACACTTTTTGTTACTCCTGTTTCTTAGAATCCGCATCAGTCTTGATTTTCTTTTCCAGGTACTCTTCTTCTATTGTGTCCTTAAGAATGAAAAGCCTCTGGATCACCACGGGCTCAGTCATCTGCTTTGCTTCCCTGATATCCGTCTCTTCTTTGTTGATATGATAGGCATCGAGCATGATCGCTATCCACTTGTGAAGTTCCTTCGGAGTGCTGCATCACAATGAGGGAAGATGAAAGCCAAGATATATACGTAGGAGGCGAACGGATAACATAGATACCGAAGGACGGAGGGAGGAGTGGAGACCTCACACACCAAGCTCAATCAACAGTGGAACTTAGAATCATTCCATGGACTAATCAATTTTAATGTGGGAAGTCAAATCGGTTATACTCTGAAGAGTGAGCTCCTGGTGAATGAATAAACTAGCTCGCAAGGCACGACAGACAAAAGAAAACATCAGCTAACAAGATTGCTGCTTTTCGTGGTATTTGAACTCTGACCGCCGACTTCAACGAACAACCAAATGTTGTACCATTAAAATATTCAGTTAAGCCACAATATTCCATCTGGGAATGGAACTGTTAGCGAATCAACCTTTACAGCAGCAAACTAGGTTAGTAAGTTATCAGGATGCATTTTAAAAACTAAACCTAGAAATATTATCTGTTTATACTATCTTCATTTTTAATAGTTAACGGATCTACAGTACTCTTACGTGTAAACAACATTAGAATCCTTGGACTCATGATCAATTCCAGGAGAAAAAGCAGTAGCCAAAGCTGAGAACCGCTCCTCAGGATCCGTGATGTTTAGCAAATACTTCAGGAGTTTAATCTCTGGTGGCGCAATACTTCTAAGGCTGCTTTTCGTGGTTTTGTATAACTTGTACATGATCTCTTTGACCTGCAGTCAGATAATCAGTTCACTTGGATAGTTACAGCCAGACCTAAGCAAAAGTAGAAGATCCTCTCACTTCATGCAACAAAATAATATTGTACAATCACTCAGAATGAAATATCGAGGAAGTTGAAGTAGCAGCCTCAACGATATCCAAGGCACCAAGGAAAAAACCGGTGGCAAGTGACAAAAGCAGTGACGCAATTGTACACAACAGCAGATGGTGCTATGAATCCTTCACAATTATCTCCTGGTATGTCAAAAAATTTAACAAATTTAGTAGGCCAACAATACTGGTGGCAACTGCCAGACAGGCTTTTTCCAATATTATTTCCATGCCACAGCCACACAGCACTGATATGTAGCACCATATGCAGAAATACGAGAAATCCAAAATCTCATTAATTCAACTCTTAAATTCCGACTAAAGCTAATTTTGACCACCTTAAAGCTTAGACAACCATGCCCATATTAAACCACATCCTTAATTCATAAGGTTCCAGCTCCGAATATTTGATGGAACATATCATAGTATATGGAAGTTCTACAGCAACCTAGGAATTCAGAAGTTGTATAATATTAACTCACCTCATTCTTCATTGTTGTGGACTCCTTTGCCGAAGCCCAAGCACTATTAATCAGTAGTATTAATGAAGAGTTGAGTTCCTTTGCCTTTGCAAGACTTTTAATTTTATCACACGCAGAATCAAGCGAAGGAGCATTTAAGATGGCATCGAATTTGGCTTGAGCAGTGTCAAATGAATCGACAATCTCTAGTGTTTTGTCATATGCAGAAACTGCAGATAAACATCTAGCTCCAAGTCTGGCCATGCCTGCCCACCAACAAAGTCAAACATACCATACAGTAAAAGCTTGATTACTATCTCCCTTGAGTGCTTAGACGACACACTCCAGAGCATATGTGATGATATCAAAATAAAATAAACTCTGTGCTATCCCAAACGTTCAAAAAGTTACCATCACGATCCTCCAAACTGTCATAGGTTTCTGACAGTAACGCAAGATGCTGGAAAAATTCACCAGTGAAATCTTTACGCCGCTTGGTCACGATAGAATTGAGGTCTGTTGGATTGTCCTGTATCTCACCCAGGAGATCAGTATGCCTTTCCATTTCTTCATCAATCTGCAATGCTCACTCCTGATCAAACAAGACTTCTTCATCTTTAAATTGCATTTACAGAAATAAGTACACATTACACAATATGAAAAACATATCACACATGAGAAATCCAGGACAACAAACAGAAAACAACACTACATCACAATTAACACCACACCTTCTTCACTTTCTTCCCCAATGAGCCTATCTTCTGCCCCAAAACTCGATCCTCTTCGGCCTCAGACCGCACCCGACAGCGATCATAGAACCTGTCCCTATACTTCTTCCACTCCTCCCTGAACACCAAGTACTTCCTCCACTCCTTGGACTTAGGTTTCTCATTCAAGAACAAATCGATCATCTTATCACACAACTGGGTCATCGTGTACCCTTTAGCCACTTCAACATCATCATTCTCGTGTTCTTTCTCCTCCAAGTGAACATCACTCACAGAATCAGCCGCTTGGGCACCTAAATCACAGATTTTGAGCACAACTCATTACAATTAGAACCATAATGACAAATTTTGAACTCAGCCCATTAAAATTATAACCTAAATCTTCTTTAAAAAAATTAAAAAATGGAACCTAAATCACAAATTTAGAGTAAGCCCATTAGAAGTGGAACCTAAATGACCCTTTTTTAGCACAACCCATAAACATTTGAACACAAACCCATCAAAATTGGAACCTAAATGACACATTTTGAGCACAACCCATTAGAACCGGAACACAAAAAACAATGAAAATCGAAGTGGTTCGTTGAGATAGAGTACTAACTTGTAGTGAATGACGAGGAAAGGGTTTTGAGGGTGAATGAGTGAGGGGTTTTTGAGGGTTTTCGGGGAGAGGGAAAAAGAGGGAGATGGAGAGATTTGGGAGATGACGTGGAAAGAATGGGAGAGGATATGAGGATAGGAATGTTGAGGATTTCTACTCCGGCAAGCGTGCAGTTCATGGTGGTGAGGCGGCGAGGCCGAAGCGGAGATGGAAGATAGGGAGAGATGAACTAGTTTTGCTGCAAGATAAATAGTAAACGCACTAGACGAATAAAAACAATCTCATAATCCTTGTGTTTACTATTTGTGTCAATGCATGGTCATGTTGCTCATACGATATGCGGGGATTTCATTCATCATTATATGATTTAAGTGTATTAAAATCTAGCGTATTAAAATCGATCTAAGACTGAACTAGGATATCAAAAAACTCAATGATCAAGATATAATTGTTACATCAAGTTAGAAGTGTTTATTACATGAGATCATTTTTCTTTCGCTAGTTATGTCTATAGACCCGTGGAGTATAGAAATGCCTGTCACATACAGCATGTTATATGGTTGCTTAACACAACCATCAATAAATTGTAAAATCGAGGACCTTTTGCTGCTTCACTGCACATGAAGACCTTTTGCACACAAGATCAGAACAACGAAGGTGGACATAAAAACTACGTGACAGAGAAAGGCCAGTCGCGCTAGTCGATAAAACTTCATCACATCACCTGACAGAATCCCTGTGACAACTAGTTTCAGAAGCTCACAAGAAAAGAAACTCCAACAACCTTGCTAACCACATTATTTCTGATACAAATCTTTCCCATGCGAAGATAAGAATATTATGTAAAAAATTCTGAAAGCCAAATTGAGTGAACAACAATGAACCAGAATATGTCCATCTGTGTTAAACCGAAGGTACTTTGAAACTTCACTCAGTCGAGGGTGCTTCACTGACCATAATCCACGCTGTGCTCTTCTATCACCATCCATCTATATGAATGTGAACAGAAATATTGTCGGATAAGCAACCTTATCTCGCTGAATTATGACTTCGAGGACCAAATCAACCCGAGAAATGATAATGAGGTTCCAGAACCAAGAAACTGTGAATGTGCTCAGGCTTTCTCAAGTTCCACACAAGGCTTATCATGCTGAGGCTGGCACTGGTAATAAGCCATTGTGGCGAAGAAGTGGCTCAGGAGATGGTTCACGCCCTCGGAATTCAACAAAAACCTGCACGGAGGATTAAGAGGCACACATCATTATCTGAGAAGGCGAGGAAACATGAAGAAAACATAGTTCTTTTAACAGTAAATCGAACCTCAAGAGGTGCTTTACCACCACCAAGAGCAAGAACAGTATCTCGGAACCTCTTCCCAGTCTCCCTTACAGCCTGTTAAAATATGCAACGCATGTAAAAGATCAGATTACATTTACAGAGCGACCAGGGAATAACAAAATCATGACAGTCTCTCGCATATTCAATAAATACAGGAATGTATAAATGGAAAAAAATAGGGCAGTATGAATAAGCTCTACTGAAAAATATCCCAAGGATTTTCAGAGTGCAGGCGAGCAGTCACTTGAAAGGAGGAAGGAATAGGTCTCCAGCAACCAGCCACAGCAATGGAAATCGAGAACATAAAGAGCAGGTTTAGTGGTTTCTAACACCGCGAAGAGAACTGTTTTATTTTCGATTAGAAGTATATAACACCAGAGTGAAACATAGGCCAGTTTGGAGTTCAAAGACCAATCGACTTTTCGAGAAGAAACCCATAAGCATATGAAACTGAGCATGACGGCATATGCTACGTGGTTAAAGTCATGAGTCAATATGGTCGAGAAGAAGACGATAGCTGCATATTGCAGACAATCACATCAAATGGATACAGACTTCAGAGAGCATTGCTTGACTACCCAGTCATAGTTATAGATATTAGGATAATACCTCTTCGTCATTCAATCCAGCATCTTCGAAAGCTGAGAAAGCATCTGCAGACAATACCTCGGCCCACTGCAAAATTGCCACCTCTTTCAGAACCATCACTGGGATATTTATATCATGTGCAACCCAAAAATACAAAAAATGCTTTCTAGCAAAAAGAGAATTTGCAACAGCTTGGTAAGCTTAAAGTACGCCAAATGTGTGCATTTTATCATTAGCAAAGTGGGGGAATCTAGAGGTGATAATGAAGTCAACCCAATACACACTACCAGAAATGAGGAAAACGACATACCATGTAACTGTAGTAACCAGCAGCATATCCACCTGCCAATTAAATAATTGGTTATAACAGAGTCATTGGAACACTTACCACAGAGCATAATTTGATAAATACAGAACCTGCAAATATATGGCTGAAGCTACAAAGGAAGCGATCCTCCGGAAAGAGAGGGATCACTTGTGTTTTGCTGCAGACTCTTTGGTCAACATCATAAATGGTTTCTGACCCATCAGGAATAAAACTGGAATGCAGCTCCAAATCGACTGTTGCAAATCGTATCTGCTCACACAAAAAGGTTATGAGAACTAGCATTCAGTATCTAGAATTAAGATACATATCTTGTACGGCATTTAGAGCTATTTATTTGTATTCTAGGAGTAATTCGCCTCTTTCTTGAAGTATCACATGAGTTCATCACAAAGTAATGCTAAACAGAACACTAGATCAATTTTCTTACTGCATACCTTGCACAATACCATGACATTAGACTTGAGCAAACAGCACAAAGTTAAAAGACAAAACACAGATGGGGAAAAAAATTAAGGTGGGTTTCTGGGCATACTAAAGAACAATAAGATTCTCAAACAAGAATTCAAAACATAAAAAGTAGCGGTGCCACTGACAAAACACAGGATGAGAGAACCCCAATTAACAAGAGATTATACATGTGAGTTACATGCTCTCATACACTTTTAGCAAGATGTGAAGATAAAGAAAATTCTAGAGGTGCAGCTGCAAGTCGAGCAGAAGAAGAACAAAGACTGGTGTCTTCAAGTAGGTACAGGAATTGGAGAATATTCTGACATATCCGTTAGCCAATCCCACTGGAGTCTATTAATGTTTTGTTGCGTATGAGGAACAGAGAGTAATCTACAGAACTAGGTTTTTGATGAACTTATATTGCAAAACCGGGAAAAAATGAAAAGATCATAAAGGACGAGTACAGGGAATGCAGGACTAATATAAAGAACTACCATACGAGGCATGCAGGACTAATGAAGAATATCAAGGCAGAGAGCTGCATCAAATAGATGACTTGACCTGACGAAGAGTTGACCAGCCAGAAAGAAACGTTTTAGCAGCAAGAAGCT
>JAOVYX010002332.1:0-11880 GCA_035668315.1 Drosera spatulata
AAAAACAGAAACATTTTCATGAAAGAAAATGAGTTTTCAAATGATTTTGGAAAATGATATGTGACTGAGGATTTGGCTCAGGTCAGTGTCTAAGCCTCTGAAATCTCTCTTCATTTCTGTCTTCATTGAGTTCTATCATTCATGCTGAGACACGGACTTGCGTTGGTTAAGAAAGTGAAAAGAATATGAAAGAGAATAATAACGTTTACTCTTTTGATATGTGTATGGACTGATATGGCATTCATAATTTGCTACAGCTTTTAGAAAATGTTTTACAGGTACTCATCGATTCCCATAGTCGGGGGAGTACCCTACAAATCGAATGCATAGACTTTGGTTGCTGAGTTTTTAGCTCATGGTATTGTGTTTTATTTGCAGATTCACCACCAAGTGATGTTGAAGTATTAGAGTGAGATTTCATGCATATAGATACATATCTCATTGTCCGAGAGGTAACAAATATTTGTTGAAAACCACTTGTAAGCAATGAGACATTATAATGTATACGGGATTACATATCATTATTTAGATTTATGATTTGTATCGTTTAGGTAGCTTCCTTAGCTTCTGAACATACAAAACCGTTTGGTTTGTTTAGCCTTGTCATGGAGTGGGTCTATGATGGCATAACGTCACGTGCCGGGTATTCCGGATTTCGGGGCGTTACAGGAGCGATGGGCATCCCCCATCCTCTTTGCATGCACGCAGCGGCTTTTATGCCGTTGTGACGGGGCCACGGGTTGTTCTCTGCAGGGAGACTCAAATTATCTCAATACAGACAAACGATACCTCATTGAATGAACACAAGAGGTGTAAAAGAAAGGAATGACTCTTAAAAGCGATGCAAGGTTATATAAAGCAATGAGAAACGATGTTGTGTGATATGGCACCCATATTTTTCTATATATATAAAAATATTTTAGGGACTTTCGGCGGTCGCCATAGCCGTTAGCGGAAGTTCTCTGTAATTAGGATTCATACACCTGAGGTTGCTGAGCTTCATTAGCTCACGGTTATGTTTTTCAATTACAGGTATGCCCTCAGCAGCACCTGAAAGTTCTTAGAGAGAGCTTGCATGTATATAGGTGAATCCATGTACTTTGGATATTATGGCAGATCGGATGTCTATATCGTTTAAATGTAATAAACGATCTGCATAACTTCCGTTTTAATATTGTAACTAAACAGGTATTTGGGACTGTAAG
Organism: Drosera spatulata; assembly: GCA_035668315.1. Classification (NCBI taxonomy): domain Eukaryota; kingdom Viridiplantae; phylum Streptophyta; class Magnoliopsida; order Caryophyllales; family Droseraceae; genus Drosera; species Drosera spatulata. The sequence continues at coordinate 1,206 of JAOVYX010002332.1, forward strand.
CTATGAATTCGGTTACTGTTTATAGTTCTTTGACTTCTGTACCCCTAAAACCCATTCGGTTTGTTTAGTCTTGTTACGGATCGGGTCCATGACGACATAACTGTCATGTGTCTTCCGGCGCGGAAAGACGGGAGCGTTACACTATGACATACTCTCTTCTAAATGATTCAAGAGTAAATTTCCATATCAACTACCCAGGAATCCTGTCCTCCATTCTTGAGAAGCAGAAGCTAGATACAAGACCTGACCTAATCATCCTGGCCTGCTTGTTCTATCACTCATATCTACAGCATTGGGACTCAGAATATTACAAAGTCAATGAAAAAAAAAAAAAAAAACAGATGTGATCATTTTGCGTGAAGGGAATGACGAGTAGCCACCATAGAAGAAAAAAGCACCATTTAGATTAGAACAAGTCGATGCGGAGAAACCATGGTAACACAAAGGCTATAACAAGGCATGCTAGAAGCAAGTTACACCATGGTTGTCCAGTCCAAGATCTTCTGCCCCTATCTGCTGTGTTGCTGTCATAAGCCGCCGAACCTCCTTGATTCCATTCCTCCATAAACCTGTCCCTGGCTAGCCCTGTGACATTTTCGGCAATCTCACCACAGATTTCACACAACCTGCATAAACATAAAAAAGGGAGGACATGAGATAGATTCCACTTCAATGTGGAGAAGAAGAAAGGTAAATCATCTTTCACTGCACATAATTGAGATGGGATGCACGAAGGTTATTGTTATCCAAGGTGAAGGCAAAAAGGAGAAAGCCGTTCTCATCAGCAGATAACAACTTAAGAGGAGCAACAGTGAATAAAGGGCAAAGTACCTATTTCCTCTGACTGTGAACCATGCCTCGGCACAAGAGGAATGCACTGTGGCAAGCTCGCCTTTGCAGCCGCATCCAAGGAGAATTAGATTGGTAGGGGCTGAGGGAGCTGGCAAAGAGAATGCTCGATCGGATTCTAACTGGCATATCCTACAAACAGTCCCCTTTTGATCGTGACCTGTAACCTTTGGAAAAAGAGCTGCTTCCTGGTCTTTTAAGGTTGTTGTAGCCTTCATCTGCTTTGGTGCTGTGGCCGCATCATATGTTTCTGTGATGGTCTGAACTCCAACTGCAGGTGAGTTGTCTGAATTAATAATTATACACCCCTTCTCTGCTGCACTGCTGGGTTCATGGTGATCAACATGTTTTGTTGTGATTTCATCTTCCACTCTGATGATGATGGTGACAACTTCAGGGATACCAGTATCAGCGCAAAAGCTGCAATCACTCGAGTGATTTTCATCGCTATCTCGATCCATTCCATGGAGGAACTCCGGAGAAGATTCTGGGTTGATCAGGATGGGATGCTCAAAATGAGAAGTCATACTATGATCAGACGACTTCTCCAAATCATCATCATCAGCAGCAGCAGCAGTCATATGATGATGATGATCTGCCTCGTACGCAGAGTTTACTACAGCAGCAGTAGTCATATGATGATGATAATCTGCCTCGTACGCAGAGTTTACTTTGGCATGGACTCGAGCGGCCATGTTAGCAGCAGCAGCAGGAGGTCAACGATCTATATTTTGGATTTTTGTGGATTGAGTTGCGGAAAATGCTGCCTTCCTTTCCGTACATGTTTCCACGTAGTTTCTGTTGGAGAGAAAAGGGAGATGCAACAAGTTGGAGCTTCGGAAAATTCAATCCAAAGGTGGGAGGCCAAACCAAAGGAGAGAAAGCTATGGGATGATGAAACAGGCAGCAGCTGCGGCAGGAGAGAATCAACGGAGAAATATTAATTAGTAAAATGTAGCGATTGCAGTTACTACCTTCCCTGGACTTGAAGTATGTTATTTCGTCCAACAAACAATCAAGAGGCTCGGCCAAATCCCCTCTCTCATGTCTTTTGTTTGTTTTATTGAAAGGGAGATTACTGGTTTGACTATCGTAGCAGGAGTTAATTGGGGGAGGGCTGTACGAGGCTTCTTGTTAGCTGCTACGAACTACGGAGCAGTACAATTTCTAGCAGTAGAAACAGCTGCTTCATGATTTGTTCATGGGTTGGCAGTTGGCACCCAGTGCAAGCAACTACTACTTGCCCTTCATTTTAACTTCTCACTTTCTGGAACCTGTGAGGCCAAATCGACATGTTTGGCCTATTCTTCTGCTTGTTCAAAGGGAGATGATTCTGTCAAATACCACGAGGAGAAGCTGCAATGCACATGAATAACATAAGAAAGGGAAAAGGATATTGATTTGGCATTGATTAATCCATCTTTGAGAATGCTTCACAATCCATTGGTGCCTTGCACACAGATTCATAATCCCTTTCCCAGTACGACAAAAGTTCCACAATATCTAGTGCGCCTCGTCCACTATCAACACATACCAAACCCAGAAGGACCCTTTGTTACAGACCACAACATAGAATAAGGGTAATCTACATGATACTAGTAACGTGCATGAATTCCATCGAGTGGGGTTCCAACTGATGATCCTTCTTGATCCACTCAGCCGTCAACGTGGTCCAGACAGCTCCATAGCTTCGATGTAGAACGAAGGTTCCACAGCAAGCGACCTATGATCAGCACCCAACTGTGGCTCCTTGCTCTCTCCTCCTGTTCGTGACTTCCCGGTGATGCCTTCTAAAGTCCTCAAGGCTTCGGACATCTTCGGCCTCATGCTTGGGATAGACCTGGTGCACACCAAAGCAAGCTTAACCAATTCTTCAAGCTGCCCGCCGCTGAAGCATCCCTTCAGATCCCTATCTGCTACCCTCAATATTCTCTTCTCTTCGTACGAGCTTCTTACCTGTTCATCATGTTAGTCATCTCATTCGTGTACATGATTCCATTTATGTTTTTCGGGTATGGAGGTTTCCCCTAAAGTTCTTTTAACCCAACTAGCAAAACACAGTCCACGCAAGGGCAAATCCGTGCAAGATTCCTCATATAAGACATTAGAAGCGGAAAAATATAAAGAAAACACATAGAGGCAGTTGAATCTTGTTACCCATTCTAGCATGGATACTTTCTGAACCTGGGAATTCCTGGCATCTGGAACCTTCTGACCTGTAATGAGCTCAAGGAGTAGAATGCCAAAGCCAAACACATCCGTTTTGTCAGAGGATTGCCCTGTAGAGAGATACTCGGGAGCTATATGTCCCACTGTTCCACGAACAGCAGTCATCACATGTGAATCCCTTGTATCCAAAAGCTTTGCTAGCCCAAAATCCCCCACAACAGCTTCCAAGCTTTCATCGAGCAAGATATTGGCCGATTTCACATCCCTATGGATTATCTTGGGATTACACTGCTCATGTAAGTACACAAGTCCACGAGCAGCCCCCACGGCGATGTGCATGCGTCTATTCCAATCCAAAGATGGCTTTTCTTGGCAAGGGTCTGCGACAACAGAGAGCAATTCCTTAAAGAGGCAAATCAGCACCAACAGCAAGATGCTAGACAAGGAAACAGCTCGGTAACTACACAGCAAATGTTCTTGTTAGGCGCTCTATTCAAGTGAAACAAAAGTGCTACGATTTAACCCTCGAAACAATCTCAAAATTATAATCCAACAGACAATCAATCAATCCACAAGCACAATTGCTAACAACATAAGAACCAAAAACGACACAAAATTTATGTGGGAAAAACCCTGAGGGGGAAGACGGGGAGAGAAAACTCACTAATCAAGAAGTCAGATTACAATGACTTCTCTTTGAGAACCGCTCTTTTGAAAACCCTAATTTCTCTCTCCTTATCTTATTTACACAATAAGAATATATTTATAGGGGACAAAAGTTAAGACAGTCAAATGCCAAAAATAACAATCTCCATCTTTGGTATTTATTTCACAATCCATGCTAGAGTAACTCACTAACGAACTCCCGTGCCACAGCCTGACACGTCCTCGCATCCCCCTTCGTGTGGCGGGGATGCTCCACCACAAACTCAGCATGAAGAAACATTGATCAAGTCTAAGCAACGTTCAAACTTGATCTTGGGAACTATCTTGATAAGCATATCTGTCGCATTCTCCTTTGTGTGAATTTTCTACAAATCTACAACCCCGGAATTCAACCACTCTCTAATTTTGTGATAACGAACATTGATATGCTTCGTCCGAACATGGTACGCCTGATTCCTTGCCAAGTAGATCGCATTTTGACTGTTACATAGCATGCAAACACCTTTTTCCTACTTGAATCCAAGTTCCTCAACCAGATACTTCAACCACAATGTCTTTTTTTTACCCTCTGTCAATGCCATATACTCTGCTTCCGTGATAGACAACGAAAACATATCCTTCAACACATATCTCTAATTCATAGGTCCATCACAGAAAGTAAAAACATACCCACTTGTAGACCTTCTGGAATCCAAGTCATCAGTATAATCAGTATCAATCATCCCAACCACATCACCCTTTGCACTCTGTCCACCAAACAAGATGCCATAATCTGTAGTCCTGCCAAGTAACGAAAGATTCACTTCACAGCATTCCAATGCTCTCTACCTGGATTTGTCATATACCTGCTAACTACATCAATCGTCTGAGCAATGTCTGGTCTGGTATAAACCATTGCATACATTAGGCACCCAATTGCATTAGTATACAGTACAAGAGATATGCGCTCCACTTCTTCTTCTGAATGTAGACACATCTGAGCAGACAACTAGAATTGTGCACTTAAAAGAGTGGACACAGGTTTTGCAACTCTCATATTAAACCTTTCCAAAACCTTTTTAACGTAACTCTATTGAGTCAACCACAACTTCTTCGTTGCTCTGTCTCTTTTAATCTTCATAGCAAGGATCTTCTTTGCAGTACCAAAATCCTCCATCTCAAACTCCTTGCTTAACATCTTCTTCAACTGAAAAATGTCCTCCTTACTCTTAGCAGCAATGACCATATCATCCATATATAAGCTGAGCAACAAAACAGAACCATCACCACAAAAATGATAATAGACACTACGATCATACTCATTTCGAGAGTACCCATGCATCACCATCAACCCATCAAACCGCTTATACCACTGTCTAGGTGACTGCTTTAGGCCGTACAACGATCTCTTCAATTTGCAAACCAACCCTTCTTTATCCGATTCTACAAATCCCTCAGGTTGATCCATGTAGATCGTCTCCTCAAGATACCCCTAAAGAAATGTTGTTTTCACATCCATCTGCTCTAATTCCATATCATATGCTGCTACCAATGCGAGAATCGGTTTAATTGAGATGTGCTTCACAACTGGAAAGAAAATTTTATTGTAGTCCACACCATCTTTTTAAAAGTATCCCTTGGTTACTAACCAAGTTTTATATTTACCTCCCTTCTTAATTTTGAGCACCCAGTTGCAATCAATTAGTTTCGAGGCCTTTGGAAGTGTCACCAACTCCCAAGTCTTGTTCTTTCTTAGTGATTCCATCTCTTCTACCATAACTGTCAACCACTTATCGCGATCATCAGACTTAACAGCTTCAGAGTAACTGCCTGGTTCACTGTTACCAGCCACTAAAACAAAGGTTATCATATCCTCGAAACCATACCTTTCAGGCGCCTTTGGATTCCGCTTTTCTTTACCCAAGGCAATGCTGTAGGACACCTGCTGCTGTTCTGAAACAATTATAGTTTTCTGTTCCCCGCTGTGCTCCACCTGGTCAGAATCACTAGAACTCTAATGATGTTGATCTGAAACCTGTTCTTCTGACACTTTAGGAAACTCCGCCTGAACTGATTCCTTCCTCGCATCATCAACTCCTTTCTTTTGCTTCACCATGTGATTCTCATAAAAAATCACATCCCTGCTTGTCACCTTTTTCTTTGCTACAGGATCTCACAACCTGTAACCCTTAACACCGTCTTCATATCCAAGAAAGATGTATTTCTTGGACCTTACATCTATCTTAGACATCTCAGAACTCTGCATATGGACATAGACAGAACAATCAAAAATTCTCAACATAGAATAATCAATAGGTTTTCCTGATCATACCTCTTCTGGAACTCCGTGATCAATGGCTGCTGAAGGACTCCTATTGAGGAGAAAACATGTAGTATTGACTGCCTCAACCCAGAAACTCTTAGGCAAATCCGCGTTCAACCTTATACAATGCGCTCTCTCTAATAATGTTCTGTTCATCCTCTCAGCTATCCCGTTCTGCTCTGGCGTTCCCCTCACTGTGAAATACCTCGTGATTCCTTCCTCCTTGCAGAACTGTATAAATTGATCATCCTTGTATTCTGTCCCATTGTCTGATCTGAAGTACTTCAACTTCTTCCCAGTCTGAGTTTCAGCCCGAGCTTTCCACTGTTTGAAGATGTCAAATACCTCTGTTATGCTTCATGAAGAAAACACAAACCTTTCTTAAGTAGTCATCAATGAAGGTGACAAAATACTGAGCTCCACCGTTCGAGATATCTCTGATAGGCCCCCGGACATCAGAATGTATATAATCGAGCACACCCTTGCTAGTATGAGATCCAACCTTGAAGCTCACCCGCTTATGTTTTCCATACACATAAAACTTGCAGAAGTCCAATTCACAAGATTTGACACCTTTGAGCAATTTCCTCTTGTGAAAATATGACATACCTTCTTCACTCAAATGCCGAAGACGAAGATGCCAAAGTTTTGTATCATCTCCATTGGACTCTCCACTAGATGAAACCGCAGCTCCACCTATCACCGTGCTTCCAATTAGCTTGTACAGATTTTCTATCCGTTCAGCCTTCAAAATTACCAACGACCCTTTCAGCACTCTCATCTTACTATCTCTGATTGACACAAGACAACCTGCAGTGTCCAAGGTTTCAACTGAGAACAGGTTCTTCCTAAGGTTAGAGACGTACATCTTCACCTTCACTGTACCTAACCTAGCCACATTGCAAACTGCGTCATTTTTCATGGGCTACCGAAAAGGAGGATATACCTTGTTGGTATAGGTAATACTATCAAACCATTTAAGCATTTTTCTTGGGCACCCCCACTTAAAAAACGCAACGTCCTTATTGCGACTTCAAACACGACACATAACCCCAGAACCTTCCCACGCGGTCGCGGGTTGCTCTGATACCATATTGTAACGCCCCAAGAAACGCTCTCCAAGCGGACAACTAACCCCACAAACCAACACTAGTTCTTTCGATGCGCTTTGGCCTCACTCGCGCACACCCTGAGAAAATTCTCAGGAGGTCACCCATCCCAACATTACTCCATGTTAAGCACGCTTAACTATGAAATTCTAAAGTGATGGGGTACCGAAAAAGAAGATGCACCTTGTTGGTATAGATAGTACTATCAAACCATTTAAATATTTTTCTTGGGGTATTACATCTCGGTTTCCTAATCGAGAATTGGATCTCGATTTTCCTCTTACACCCTTATTTATGTGCTGACCTCTACCTCTATTCTCTGATTTCACCAAATACCCTTCCCCCTGATTGGACCCGGATGGACTCAACTTGTTGACATCAAGAACTACAGAAGTAGTGTTGTCTTCAAGATAGCATACGAACTCGGAAGAGACTTTAATAGGATCGACGCCTGATCCTCCTCATCCACCTTAACATTCAAACTAGCCAATTGCGTCACAAGTCGATTAAACTCGACGACATGATCATTCAAATCTGTCCCCTCCTTCATCTTGAGGTCGAACAGATCTGCCTTCAAATATAATTTATTTAACAACGATCTAGACATGTACACAGATTCTAATTTCTCCCACATCTTCCTCGGTGAGACCTCAATCAGAACCTGATATTTAACCTGCGACGTAAGACTCAATCTGATTGTGGATGCAGCCTTACCTTCCAATTCTTCCCAGTCCTCCTCTTTCATATCAGTCAGTTTCTGTCCTTTCAGTGTCTTGAATAGTGCTTGTTGCACAAGAACATCCTTAATCGTATTTTCCCAAATGCAGAAATTGTTCTTTCCAACAAACGGTTCAATCTTAAACTTGGTCGTGTTCACCATTGTCTCAACTCCAGAAACAATAAAATTATATCTTTCGAAATATTTTTTCCGAATCAATTAGAAAAAAAAAACCCCGATCGTAAAACGAGTCGTTGAAAAAACTGAATCCAATTTTTTTTTTCAACAACAAATCATCAATTCCCCCAAAAATTACCAATTTTATCCCAAAATAATCTCAAATCACCAAAATTCCCAATCTTGATTCTCGCGGCGGCGGACTCCAGCTGTGTATGGTCGCTGGCGACGTGGTTGTCGTCGGGCGACGTTGGGTGGCCTCGGTGGTGGCCCGAGACGGCGTCCAGCGGAGGCAGCAAGCGGGGAACAGGGCGACGGGGTCGGGTTTGTGCGATTTTCCTGGCAGGGGCTGGACCTGTGGCGACGCCGTCGGACTCCAGCGGCACAGCAAGCGGCGAGGTTGACGGGGTCGACGACAACGTCCAGCGACAGTGGCGGTTCGGCTACGATGTCCTCTGCTACGGCGACGGTTGATCTCTCTGACGGTCGAAGAGGCGGTAGCGGTGTTGGGAATCGGGACGGCGAGTCCTGGCGGCGGATGGGCTCCATCTCTGGCGGTGACGGATGTCTCTGGCGATCTCAATCAAAAAATTAATCTGTCTGATATCAATTGTTGTGATTTAACCTTAAGATTATTTTAAAATTATAATTCAACAGACAATCAATCAATCCACAAACACAATTGATAACAAAATAAGAACGAAAAACGACACCAGATTTACTTGAAAAAACCCAAAAACAAGAAAAAAATTCACGAGAAAACTCACTAATCAAAGGAGTTAGATTACAATGATTTCTCTTTGAGATCATTTTCTCTCCTGTGTATGGTTCTTTTGAAAATCCTAATTTTTCTCTTTTTATTTTATCTATATAATAAGGATATATTTATAAGGGATAAAAATCAAAAAAATTAAATGCCAAAAATAACAAAAAGAGGCAGCAAATTGCATATGGGTTCAAATAAATAATACTCCTTTCTTCAATACATTTGCCAAGTAGAACCTTTATGTGAAATGTGAATACATTAAAAAAACTATCCGTGACCCAAAATCCAGTGTCCACAAAATAAAGCATTTACTAGTCTCATGGCATTTGATTAAGATAGTGAGAAAAATTGGGAGCACTCACCTCTTAGACGGTCTGCAACGCTCCCATTTGGCATGAAAGGATACACAAGCAGCCTTTCCTTAGGAGTCATGCAGAAGCCATACAACCGAAGAAGATTGCGATGGACAGCTAACCCTATCATCTCAACTTCAGTTTTGAACTGAACTTCCCCTGAGAAATTTGGGTCCTTGAGCCGTTTAACTGCAACCATGGTCCTATTAGGAAGACAACCTTTGTACACAACTCCATAGCCACCTTGCCCCAGGATGTTTTTGACGTTGAAATTGCCTGTAGCTATTTGTAGTTCATGAAAGGAGAATCTCTTGACATGGCCACTACTGAATTCGTAGTCCTGTTGCACTGCACATACAGTGATGATCAGGTTCATAATTCCCATTATAACACAGTGAATGACTGAGAGAAGTAGCAGAGAGCTGAGGTACCATATCGCATCATGAGAAAATTGGCCTTGAACCAGCATGCCCAGCCAATTAGCAAGACAATAACAACCACCAATGTGCAGCTGACCCCAACAGCAACAGAGACCAACCATGGATGATGACAACTTCCTTTTTGAAATGAAGCTGGCACTGGAAATGTGAACCAAGCAAGTTTGTTAAGTGATCATTGTTCATTTAAGAGGAGAAAGATTAAAGTCATGCCAACTATACCATTTATAGGCCTGGCTCTATCCACACATTGTTGAACAGCTGAAAAAGGGCAAAGCAATTGGTTCCCTATGATACTGCAGTGAACATGTATACAGTAAATATCCACGGATGGACCTGTAAATACAACATTTGCGACAATGCATCTCTCGTTCACCTCTCCTTTTAAACTGTGAGGAAAGGTGGGATTTTTGGGGTTGGACCATACCTGTAATCTTTGGCTAGTATTTCTGGCAGTGGACCACTAAAATTGTTGTATGACAAGTCCCTATTGATGTTTGAATGGAAGCATGGTCAACTCCAATTACGTTCGAGAATTGACAAGAAAACTGGATTTCATAAATCATCATACATACAAGAATGTGAGACCGGGAAGACTTGCAACTTTTTCAGGAATACGCCCAGTTAGATTGTTTTTACTGAGCCGCCTAAGATTGTCATACCAAACAAGAGCAAAAAAGAAAGATGGTTGATGCAATTAGCGTACAATGATAAAGCTCAAGAAATAACCAATTGTATATCAGCATATTTACTTACAGGTAAGTTAGATGGATGAGAAAACCAATAGAGCTGGAAATCTCACCACTTAGCTGGTTATCCGAAAGATCAAGAGTTTGAAGCTCTTGAAGCATCCCTATCTCAACAGGAATCGAACCAGATAACTGATTGTTCTGCATTAACCTAATGGAACACAATGACAGACGAGGTGTGATGCAGACATTTTGATTCAACTTCATGTCACTCCTCCTAAGTTATCATATTAGACCATGAAGTATGACAAGGATCTTACAAGGAACGAAGGTGAGTAAGATTGCCAATGCTCGGGGAAAGCGTTCCAGACAAGCCCATACTAGCCATGTCACTGACAAAAACAAAGCAAAGCCAACAAGCCTAAACTTCAAACTAAGTC
>JAOVYX010002333.1:0-11880 GCA_035668315.1 Drosera spatulata
TGAATAAGCTGTTCCAAAAATTTCTTTGACTAAAAACTAAATGTGCAGCGAAAAACAGTAATCTGTGCAAAATAGATCAGACAAACAGCTCTGATCATAATCAACCTATCTGACTCAAGAATCGAGCAGATGATGTTTAATCCATCAATTTATCAATCAATCAAACAATCCAACCAAACCGATCTAAAGTTAATATTCGATCAAGAATCTTTGTCCAACTCTTCCGTCAAACAGATAACATCGGAATGTACAATCCAACCTATCAGATCAATGATCAAACAGTGATTAATCGAAATTCTTGTCAATAGAGTCTTGATTTCGATTAGACTAGTGAGTTAACAATGATTGAATCAGCGAAGATAAAAACAAAAACGAAAAACACACAATTTATAGTGGTTCAGAGTCAAATAATGTTAACTAACTGATTTGAACTTAATCCACTCTTCCTATTGTTAGCAGTGTACTAACCAAGAAGGGAATATAATAGATCACCTCGGATTACAGTTTAACAGATTGAGTTTTCAGGATCACTCAACAACCCTTACAACACAACCAGATTTCAACAAATATATCACCAGATGATCCACAAATCATTCTTAACAGATTGCCATAAGGAACACACTCACAAAGTAAGAAGACTTGCACCAGTCATCGTCTTCATCATGATGTTCCTGAGAAAACTGATTCTTGATGAACACTTGAAAGTTTTTCTTGATGAGGAGAGAAAGAGAGAGAGAGAGTTTGAGCGCTTTGATTCGTAGATGTGAAAAGCAGAAATGAATTCTTTCGTTCCTTTCTCTCTGTAGTCCTGTGCTTTATATAGACCAAGGCTTGAGGCCTGCTCTCCAATCAACCCCCAATTTCTTTTTCAAAAAATCATATGAGTGTCCTCGTTAACTTTGACAGAGTCTTCAATAGCAAATAAACGTCTGACCAGATATCTTCCAGAAGTCTGATTTAACCTATCTGATCTGTTGCTGACAGTCTGTAGACCTTCTTGAATTACTCTGAGAACAGATTTGATCTCAACTTATGCTCACAACTTCATTGTATCAGACATGATCACCACAAAACCTATGTGTGTTATCTGTTGTCAGATCACCTGTTCTGTCCAGAGCTTCCATTGAAGACTTATCTCATCTTATAACAATTATTCTACCCAGAGCATATACCATTGTGATCGTGGTAGTTTGATACCCGATGTCTGACAGAGTACATGTTTACTTTGAGCACACTTGATCACACATGTTAGTAAAACTTTGATTAATCAAATCCACTAAAGTATTTTCAAATACCATGAAGCAATAAATTAGTGTCAATTAAGTGATCTTGGTTATTAGTGTCCTTTGCTCACTTGGTGCCGCAAAGTTCAAGGTAAGCAATGGATACAAGAAAGACTTGACCATGCCTTTAGCAAACCACGGGTGGAGAAATCTATTTCTAGGAGTCACAGTTCAAGCAAAGGAGATGCCAACAATAGACCATCTAGCGGAGAATGGAAAAACAAAAAAGCATACCTTTTCGATATGAGCTCTGGTGGGACAAGGAAGGGGAATGCGCAGAAGTGGTGAAGTGGCCATAACAATCAAACCCGAAGGTTGGATTGACCTTGGACATGAATAAGAAAATCCAAATGGTTGGTGACGCTATGAACCAATGTAATATGAGAAAAAGAGGTACCCTGTAGCGTGACATCAAGAAAAAATAGAATCGGGTATATTTAGCACATCCAGTAGAAGGTAGGGGTGATGAAAAAAAACAAATCGAAAACCGAAAAATCAAAGGTAACCGAACCGAAAAATCAATTCGATTTTCGATTTTTTGGTTTTCAATTTTTGGTTTTTTATAAGTTTCGGTTTCGGTTTTTTCTTTTTATGAATTTCGATTAACCGAAAAATCAAATTTTAATTTTTAAGAGTGAATATTCAGTAGACCTGTTTGACTATTTCTACTTTATTTCCCAACATCTCTGACTTTCTTTTTCTTTAACTGTTCTACATCGACTCTTCGACGACTCTGTCGATTGGTCGTCTTCTCCCCTCAAAATCAGTCTTCTCTTGTTAACCCCTCTGCTCCAAGATTCATCCTCTCAACTCACTCTATCAATCTTCACAACAACGACTCAACGAGTAAGCATAGGTAACACAAATTCGATTAATCGATTTCTAGTTTATCTTAGAATTAGGGTTTTGATAGTTCATTAATTACTCTTAAGTAATCGATTGTTTCAAGCTTTCACCTACTATTAACTTATGTTTATAGGTCTTCATTGATTGAATTGATGCTGAATTCATTTTATTTTTAGATGCGGGATTCACTTGAAGAAATTGATCAATGTCACCGATCTATGGAGGAGGAAGAGGAAACCGCTACAACAACCGCTAACACCACAAGTAAAACTAAAAAGAGAAAGGTCATTGAGCCAAGATCGAAGGTATGGTATTATTTTCTGATCAAAATGGTGAATATGGGAACAGATGCTTTAGTTCAGAAAAGGTTTGGGGTATGCAAATATTACCAGAAGGAGATAGCAGCGGATCCTACAAAAAATGGAACCAGTGGTCTTAATAATCACTTGAGAACTTGCAAGAAGTATCCTCCGAATATGGATTACACGCAAGCACTATTGATTCCTCAGTCGGTTGCAAAAAGCAAAGATGGAGAGAGTAAGGATTGTACGCTTTTGAGTTGGAGGATTGATGTGGATACCCTAGAGATGCTCTTGCAAAGATGATAATTCATGACGAGCTTCCTTTCAGATTTTTTGAAAAAGAAGGACTTATAAACTTTTTGGCGGTTGTTTGCTCGTGGTTCAATCTTCCTTCTAGATTAACCGTACGAGATGATTGTTACAAGTTTAATTTATCCGAGAAGACGAATTTGAAGAAGTTTTTGAAGAAGTCAGTCAAAGAGTGTGTCTTACAACAGATACTTGGACTTCTATTCAAAAGATCAACTATATGGTGCTCATCGTTCATTTCATTGATAATGACTGTAACTTGAACAAAAAGATTATTAGCTTTTGTCCAATTCCTAGTCATAAGGGAGAAGCCATTGGGATGACCATTGAGGATTGCTTGCTTGATTGGGGCATTGAGAAGGTTTTGACAATTACCGTGGATAACGCAAGCTCTAATGATGTCGCTGTTAACTACTTGAAAGGAAGATTTGCAAGTTGGAACACAAATGTTATGAAAGGAAGATTTCTCCACATGAGGTGTGCTCCACATATTATTAGTCTAGTCGTGAAGAATGGATGTAAACCTATATCTATTTCTCGTGTTAGATCAGCAGTAAGGTACTATGGTTTTTTTTCCCCTAAATATTGTTGGTTTCTACATTTACTTATTAGTTTACTGATCTACCTTGTGGCCTGTTTAGTTAATTTCATGCATTGGATTTTTCAAAAATTTTAGATTATTAGTTGTCCACATATTGTTGAATGTTGATTTAGTTAGGCACCTGATGCAATCTGTGTTGGAGTTTTCATGTATAATTATTGTTTTGTTTAGTTAATGGCATGCTACATTGACTTATTAGTTTAATGATCTACCTTGTGGCCTGTTCAGTTAACTGATCTACCTCATTGTTTTGTGGCCTTGTGCAACTGATCTTATGCTTACTGGTGGCGTATTTAGTTAATCAATCTACCTTGTTACAGATTATTAGTTTACCTTCTTATGAGCATGTTTGTTTTTACGTCTTTATTTATTGACTTATTCTGTTTGAATGTGAATCTTGATATGTTTTACATATTTATTTGATCTTAAGGTGCATAAGACAATCTCCGGCACGGTTGGCAAAGTTCAAAAAGTGTGTAGCTTATGAGAGGATACAAAGTAAGGCTATGTTATGTTTAGATGTACCTACACGGTGGAATTCGACCTATTTGATGCTTGAATCGGCTTTTAAGCTTCGTCAAGCATTTATAAAGTATGATCAACAAAATATTGATTATGGACTTGAGCTTAAGTCAAATGAGGATGATTTTACTGATTTGCTAGATGATGAGCTGAATGATAATGACAAATCGGAGAAAGATTGGTTCGAGAAAGGGGTACTAACCTTGATGATTGGGAGAATGTGAGGGTCATTACAAAGTTTTTGAAGCGTTTTTATGAGCTTACTCTTAGAGTTTCTGGTTCCTTATATGTCACATCTAATTTATACTTTAGAGAGATTAGTCAAGTTTATATTGTTTTTAAAACGTGGATGAGTGATGAGAAGGATGTGCATTTGTCGATGATGGCCTCAAAAATGAAGCAAAAGTATGACAAGTAGTGGGGGAATACAAGCAAGATGAACCTTCTCATTTATACTACCACTTTGCTTGATCCAAGATGCAAGTGGAACTTTCTGAGCTTTTCCTTAGGGATTGTGTATGAACATGAAGAAAACTTATAAGCTCAGATAGAGAATAATGTGAGGAATGCATTTCATGCACTGTTTGATGAATATGAGAAGTTATATGGTTGTGAAACTCAAAGGCATGCTCGTGAACCTAGTGAAGTGATGGAAACTCAAACGAAAGATGATGATGTTGATTTATTTGCGCTGCATAAGAAGCACAAGGATGAATCCGGCTGTGGCAATACTTTATCTGAATTGGATAAGTATATTACTGAAGCTATCGAGGGGGATGTCAAAGACTTTGATCTTCTATGCTAGTAGAGAATCAATAGCGAAAGATTTCCCATTTTTCACATTTAGCTCGGGATGTATTGACAATTCCTATTTGCACCGTGGCATCAGAATCTGCTTTTAGCACCAGTGGACGTATTCTTGATCAATTTAGAAGCTCTTTGACTCCTAAGATGGTGGAAGCTCTCTTGTGCACTCAAGACTGGTTTCGTTCACCATCTACGAGAATTTGCATGGAAGAAGATTTAGAAGAGCTTGAGAAATATGAATTCGATAAATTTGTTTTGGATTAATTACTATATGTAATCTTTCTTGATATTAAATCTGTATCACAATTTTTTAATTAAATTTTTCTTCTAATTTTAGATTTTGAAAAGAGTACGACAATCGTCGAGTCTCAAAATGGAGCATATGAACCTATGTCGCTTCAAGATTGAGGATTTGAGATCTAATGTTGTTTGTTGGTGTCTTACATTGATATTTTTTTTTTGGTTGTTTCCTCGTAGTTTGTAGTGATTGAGTAATTGTTTGCAATTAAATCAAATTACAATTTGAGATCTAATGATGTTAGATTTTATGTAGTTTGTAATTGTTTATGATTGCCCTTCCTTGTTTGTAATCTTGGTACAAGATTTTATTACGTTTGTTAATTTTCTTGGATTAGGTTCTGTTAAGTTGCTGTAGTTTATTTGATGTACTATTGTAAAAATGGAGTTGTATGTTATTTCGCTAGTTTCCTCTGTTGTATTTGTAAATTATAGTTGGTTTAAGAAAATTTGGTTTCTAGTACAAATTTTGGTTTTTACCAAAATTATTTCGGTTTTCGGTTAACCCAAAAAAATGGTTCGGTTTTGGTTAACTATTTTTGAAAAACCGAATTTTTTTCGGTTAACCAAAATCAAAAAAAAAAATTCGGTTTTTACCCAATTATCACCCCTAGCAGAAGGTGATGAGGAGAGCTTGGAGAATTTAGCAAACCTGAAAGAGGACTTGGATGAGCTGCATGAGAAGGAGGAAATCTACTAAATACAGAGGGCACGATTGAGGTTACATACGGGTGACTGCAATACGGCCTTCTTCTATGCCTAAGCGAACAGCAGGAGGGCATGAAACATAATACACAGTCTAAATAATGAAGAGACTAGATGGGTTAGCAAATACGAGGAAATAGAACAATGATAAACAAATACTTCCCTGATCTATGTGCAAGTCAAGGCATTGACCTGTCATTTCTGGAATCCCTTGAGTGCGATACAGTTTTGACAAAGGAACAGCAACTTCGTATAGATAGACCGTTCTTCAAGGAGGAATTCCTTTAAAGTTTGAAGCAAATGATGGCTCGTAAAGCTCCAGGCCGAGATAGACTCAATGGACAATTTTACAAAACTCACCGGAACATTATCGGCATGGAGGTTACCAAAACTATTCTGGCATGCCTTAATGAGGGAGCTCCCATATCTCCCTTAAATTATACTTATTTATTTCTGATTTCAAAGGTTACGAGTCCTAGATAAATATCCCAGTTTAGGCCTATTAGCCTTTGCAATGTAATTTATAAAATTCTCTCTAAAACACTAACCAACCGTCTTAAGCAGGTCTTACCTTCGCTCATCTCTGACTTGCTGGGGGCTTTTTTTGGAGGGACGATTAATCATGGACAATGTGATTACGACGTTCGAGATAATGCATTACATCCCTCACAAAAAAGCAGGGAGGATGGGATTCTATGCACTCAAGCTTGATATGGTGAAGGTGTATGATAGGGTGGAATGACCTTTTTCACTGGCTGTGATGAGATGAATGGGTTGAATGGGTTTATCATAGAAATGGATCTCATTGGTGGACATTTGTGTTTCCATAGTATCATTCTCAACGCTTCTGAATGGATCGCCACTCTCACTGTTTCAACCGTCCGGAGGAATCAGACATAGAGACCCATTATCACCTTTCCTATTCATAATGCGCGGAGGCACTATCTATGCTACTGAAACATAGTGCCACTGAAGGAAAGCTAGAAGGGATAGCAGTGTGTCGTATATCCCCGAAAGTGGGCCACCTCTTATTTGCGGATGATAGTGCTATCGTTAGAAAGGCATCAATCCACGAGGTGAATGAGATTCAATGCATTCTATCCATATATAAGAAATCGTTCCGCCAAATGATCAATAGGGAGAAATCAACAACAGCCTTCATCCCAAATACCTCCTCAGAGATGAGACAGGATATGTTGCAAATGTTAGAAATCCAGGAGAAGGATGATTTGTGGATCTATTTAGGGATGCCGTCAAGGGTGGGTAAATCGAGAAAACCCATCTCTAAAGGCGTTCAGGATCACATTAGGAAAGTACTATATAGATAGGATAGACACCTACTTTCGATGGCTGGGAAAGAGGTGCTAGTCAAAACAGTGTTGCAAGCAATCCCGACTTATATGATAAGTTGTTTTAGAGTGTCCGAAGGGATGGTTGATGACTTGCATAGGGAATGTAGCAAGTTTATATGGGGAACGAAAGATGAGAAAAGGAAAATACACTAATTAGGGTGGGAACGACTATGCGTAACCAAGAAACAAGGTGGATTGAGGTTTAGAGAATTTGGGTGCCTTAATGATGCCATGTAAACCAACTCTAGAGATTACTAACGAATCCGAATTTCCTTGCATCTAGAGTGTTGAAAGCAAGATACTACAGAAGAAGCTCACTTTTGACAGCTACCAAGGACCATAACCCATCCTATGTGTGATAGAGTTAATTGAAAACCCTATCCTTGTTACAAGGAGGTCTAAGCTGGAGAGTGGGTATAGGGGAAAGGATAAGGGCATTCAGAGATCCATGGTTTTCAGCGCTGGAAGGATCTCGATGGCCCGTATGCCCTACCAACTGGTTCAGCAGATACAAAGGTCTCCGGCCTCATCGATCCTATTCGTCGACGATGGAAGAAAGACCTAATCAAGATGAACTTCCTAGAACAGATTTCGTCCCACATTTTTAGCATTTCAGTAGGAACCCAGAAACGACTAGATACCCCAATGTAGAGACACGACAAACGAGGAGTTTTTACAGTGAAATCAGCATATCAAAGGGCTTTTAATATCCGTTTTGGTGAGGAAGGAGATGGGTCTCATGGTGCTATTATCACCATGAATTGGGAGAAATGTGAAAATAAATTGTCCATCGAAAACCAAGTTTTTCCCAGGGAGGGCATTAAAAGAGTGCTTATTTGTTGTCGATAAACTCTGGCAAAGAGGCATGCAGGTTGAGGGAGGCTGTTCTGGATGCAAAGCCTTGGAGGAACAAGTAGCTCACTCTTTGTTCACCTGTCCCAAAGCTAGTGAAGTATGGAATGCAAGCCTGATTCAAACTCCCACTCTGGATCCTTCGAAACCCATGACTGACTGGTTCCAATTGATGATGGAAAATGAATCGTAGTCCAGAATTACGGAGATTGTAACTCTCTTAAATGGGATGAACCGAAATGAGAGGGCACATGGGGGGCATCAAAATCAGTCGTGGCGATGGCTCAATTGGCACTGGGTTCAATAAGAGGTTACAATAAAGCCATCTATAATGGAGGTTAGATGAGTGCCTCGATAAGATGAGAAGCCTCCGGGAAGCACCAAACAAGAAATGACGAACCATCGTCGACGGGGTGGATGAAGATAAATGTAAATCTTTCTCTCAAGGTCGGTGGTGGAGTGAGTCATGCGGCCATTGCAAGAAGTCATATAGGGACCATATACGGTGCTTTAGGGAGATGTATAGCAGGGCAGATGAATGCAATGGAAGGAGAAGCTCTGGCCATTAGAGAAGGAATTGTTTATGCAATATCACAAGACACAAAGTGCATCGTTTTGGAGAGTGACTGTCAAGCATTGATTAAAATATTGAAGGACGGAGTGACAGATAGATCATATGCTGGTGGGCTTATAGAGGATCACTCTTGGTACGTTGCGAGGCGAATAATGCAGCCCATGAAATGGCCGTCTACGTCTCGAAATGTCACATTAGTGGTTCTTGGGCCTATCTCTACCTTTTTGGGTTCTGGATGTCTGTATGCATGAATTTAGGACTACAAATGAGTCGAGTTGAGTCAGATATGATTTGAGCTCGACTCGTTTAGATAAATAATAGATTCAATTTTGAATTCAAATTTAATTCGAGATTAATAGAATCGAACTCAATAAACTTATTTCATAAATGATTACGCTGGGCTCGAGGCCTCGAACCAAAGAAAAAAAAAAAAAAACACACACACACACCCCTTTTAGTAGACCGCTGACGCCTTTATATGCTTGGCGCAAGCGATTTCCGCAAACAATAACTCGTGCTCCAAACAAAACCAAAAATCAAAAAGGAAAACCCAGAGCTCGTGTTGGTCGTCGTCTCCGTCGCCGGCGCCGGGGTTTCCCTCTCCGATCCGACCTCTCACTCGCCACCGAATCAACTCTCCTCCTTTACAGGCACGCTTTCTCCTTTTCCATCTCTCTCTCCATTTCTTGTTCTCAAATTGTGGATGATATGTATGAGGACTCGCTGCTCTTCAGCAGATAGATAAATAGATTCGAGCTATGGCGAAGGCGAGGAAGCCGGCGAAGAGTGAGGAACCGAAACCGGAGATGCCTGTCGCCGTTGTTCTTCACCAGAAGATCTGTCTCTCGATCGATATGGAGAATCGCAGAATCTACGGGTTTGTTTCTTTTTCTTGCACTTGTAACGAGTGCTCTTTCATGTGCTATGTGGATTACAGTGTGTATGCGATCACGGTGTTTGTGGTGTTTGAATGGAGGTTTGCGAGTGTGGAGTTGGTGATGGTATTGGTTTGGTCATTGGAACTTTGATACTTAGTAAACCCTAGAGCGAGTAGTCGAGTCGGATATAAATTTTTGATTAGTTTTAGGCCTCCACGAGTTTACAGGTGTGCAACTCGATTGACTTGTAGTGGTCAATCACCACTGGAAATATCGTGCATCGTCTTCTGGCTAGGTTTCCGATCTTTTAGAATACTTTCATCTCATGTTTGTTGTAGATGTCTTGGTTTGTTTTGATAATATTTTGATATTGACTTCACTTGTAGAGCTGAGAGCAACTGATGCTATGCCCTATCTAGGACGATGGCTAAGGGCTGGTACTACAGTTTCTATAGTTGAAAGAAAGGATTGGAGTTAGATATGGCCATGCCATTTCATGACATAACCGGCTATTCCCTTCATTAATTGGGTCTAGGGAGGGCGAGATGTACAAAGTTTTACCGCTATGGTAGACAATAGAGAGGCTCTTGCTGAATACCCTCAGCATTGTACACATTCCCCTATACTAAAGAAAATGTCTAGATGAAGTGATGAGATGCAAAAATTTGAATGGAATGAGCAAGGTTCAGATAAATGCAGCGTGTAGGTTTACTCCATTTAGTAGTAAAAGGATAGTTTTGGTTTTTGCTGTTTGCTTGTGCCAAGTTCCAAAAATGATGGCATACTGCTCACATGATATTGCACAAATGTGATCTACATGTTTCATATCTGTCTCTCATCATAGCTTTAGCTTTGTATGTGCAAATGCTATTTGTCTGATTGGTGATATCTTTTACGGCATTCTAGTTACAGTGAGTTGGAGATCGTTGTACCTGATAGTGGAATTGTGGGGTTGCATGCTGAAAATTTGGAAATAGAGAGAGTATCAGTGGACGGAAAACCAACAGAATTTGATGTCTTCCCACATTATCAACCTGTGGAAATAGAGAACAGGTGGTGCTCCGTGTCATCTGTGAATTCTGCGGCAGATGCTGCAGGTGCCACATATCTGTCAGCTCTGCAGAGAGAACTGGTTCCAAATTTACTTATTCTGTGCTGTAAACCAGCCGAAGCTGTGGAACTTCCCGAAACTGGGCTTGATTCCCAAGCAGAAGAGCAGTCAAATGGTGAATTGAAGAAGGTTTTGCCGTCTATAACTGCCAAACTCTTTCTGTGTTTCAATTGACTTTCAACCCTGAAGTTTTTTTGTTTTTTTTTTTTGTTTTTGTTTGTTTGTTTTTTGGTTCTTTCTGCATATGCAATTTACTTTTGGTTGGCATGACTGTTTTGAGTTCTATATGCTGTTTTTCACTTTTTCCTTTCCTTTCCTCAACTATTTATTATCATTTGCATTTGCGAACACTGATGCCTTTTCCTGCATAACGGATCAAGTAGTCCCTTGATCATGGTCGTCAGAGGTATACTTCCTTTTCTAGTCGCAACCCTTCGAGGGACTTCAAACCTTTTACTTGATGTCTTGGTCTGGTTTGACATTATCTAATGGCTATACTCACAAGATGATAGGAGTTTTATTTGATCTGTTATCATTTCTGTTGTTGCCCTCCTTAACAGAATACTGTGGAACGGTATTGGGGGGCACTGTGCTTATCTGAAACTTTGAGTTATTAAGATCGAACCTTATAAGTTGAGAGATTAAGATAATTTAGTGAAAGAACATGGAATTGATTATGTTTTTCTCCACTCCATTTCGGTCCTTCACCTCCTAGGATTATGCCAATGAATCCACTACCTTAATTTTCTCCTTTTAAAAGTTCTTTCAGATTAGACTTTATTAGTAAACTGCAAATCAATACGAGTCAAGCTTGCCTTTTTGAAAGCCAATTTAAAAGTGAACCCTGTTTCATGGTGGGAAAATAAATGATGAAATATGCAAAAACAATACTCTGATAATTTAGATGTTGCTAGAACTAGTCCCCATGATACCATATCCTCTATTTATTAACCTGGTTCAGATTCTAGCACATGACATTTGAACCTTCTAGTTCTGCCAAGATAACTATTGGAAATATAAAATATCAAACTTGTATGTGGGCCTTCTACCATGAGTTTGAGCTATTGGTAGAGTCGCCGTCCTGCCTGGACCATATTTTCAACTTCGACATGTTTATATTTGGTTGTGTTTGACGTAGGTCCGGAAATATATATATCAGGTTTATATAGTAAATTTATTTCTTCCATATATTTCATCCAAAGGATGGCATAAAAAATTCAACTGTTCTCTTGTCTTCCTTATGTTTACTTTGCATTTAGCATTTTTTTTCCCCTTTAAATCCTTGCTTCACTTCTATGCAGAGTGTGAGGTCAGTTCGTATTGACTATTGGATTGGAAAAACCGACACAGGAGTTCATTTTGATGATAATGTGCTACATACTGATAATCAAATAAGACGAGCGCATTGCTGGTTTCCTTGCATGGATGACTGGTCACAAAG
>JAOVYX010002334.1:0-11880 GCA_035668315.1 Drosera spatulata
GGAATGTTCAATGAAGACACTGAAAAATGTGTCAGATGGGGATTCAAGCTAATAGGAGCGATTGGGACTGACTTTCAAAATGCAATCGCCAATCAATGGAGGAGATCCGACAAAGAGGTGAATACCACATAGTATTCACCTGAAGTTTGGAAGCTCATCTGTCAGGTAGCAGAGGCAAGGCTGCACGAGCTGAACAAGGAAAACAAGGACATAGTTACATCTCAATATGCCCTAAAATATTCAGCCAAGCTGAACACTGACGAATAACATCCCTCATCATCTGCTCAGCTAAGATAGACAGAACCTGAACATCAGAATGATGGCGGTGAAGAAGAAGACCCTAAGGATTATGTATACTACTTTGCTGATCCGACAAAGAACGACATTGAAGAGCAATTCAGATCCCAAAGGGGAACTTCAACATTTACGCCACCACCATCAGAAGAAAGATAGCCAACTCCACCACCATTATCAGAGAGACAACCACAACAACATCCATAGACTGGCTCACGAACCAAAGGAGACACAGACAGAGGGAAATAGATTATGTCAACCGTAAGAATCTCTGATGAACTGAAAGGGTTTATTGAGAGTCTTGTGGAGGCAAAAAAAAAAAAAAAAAAAACAATCGAGTCTGCCAAGGAGATTGTGAAGTCAGCTGTAGTCCACATGAACAGGAAGGTAGCAAAGCTAACCGATCAAATCTCCCAAGCAGACAACAATATAAGGGCAAAACTAAGAAGACTAACCATTCTAGTAAAGCCCAAATTGAAGCTGGTTGAAGACTTTGTGGACAGATTTGTGAATGATATGGGAATTGAGCTTCAGGATCTCAGACAGAGGAATGTTGCGTTCAACGACCTTCTAATCAAGCACAAGCTGGACACACCAGTTAAGTTAAAACAGACTCTACTTAGGGTACAGGAGACTCTGACAAAGATGAAAACCTTTGAAGATTCTATGGCCAAGATCAAAACTCTTATATCAAGTCTGAAAGATGACATAGGTCATCTGTCCCAAGTTACCATAGGAGCTGAAGAGGGAATCAAAAAGATATTAGAATACTTCAACTTATGAAGGCTCGAAAACAACACCCTATACTCTCAATGAATATCAAATTAAAAAAGGGGGAGTAGATTAGTTTGGGTAGTTAGACTTAGACTACTATTTTGGGCTTATAAGTTTATAGTCTTTTTAGTAGATTCCATTGCTTTTGTCCTTCTGCTCTGATCTGTTTCAATGCTATAAATGAAACATCTTTTGTTATGCATGTATGACATATTACTCTGAAATTGATTGATTTTACCTGCCTAAGGTTTTTCTTTGAAATTCATTAAATTGGAATAGATTGAAAGTACTTTATTGGATTTGATGAATCAAAGGATTGCTAACATGGGTCATCCATTGTGCTTAAAGTAAATAGGTACTCTGTCAGACACTGGATATCAGACTGCCACTATCATAATGGTAAATGCTCTGGGAAGAACAGCTATTGTAAGGTCATATAAGTCTTCAATGGAAGCTTTGTACAGAACAGGTGGTTTGGCACAGACAAGTATTGTGAGTTCTATGAAGATCGTGTATGAGACAGTGAAGTTATGAGTATAAGCTCAGTCGTGATAAAATCAATTCTCAGAGTAGTTCAAGCAGGTCTACAGACTGTCAGCAACAAAACAGACGGGTTGAATCAGACTTCTGGAAGACATCTACTTTGACATTTATCTGCTATTAAAGACTCTATCAAACTTAAAGAAGACACGTCATATGACTTCTTGAAAATGGAATTGGGGGTTGATTGTAGAGCAAGCCTCAAGATTTTGTCTATATAAGACACAGGACTATAGAGAGAAAGAGACAAAAGAATTCACTTCTGCATTCATATTTTTTGAACCAAATCGCTCAAAGTTTCTCTCTCTCACTCTCTCTCTCCGCTCATCAAGAAGACTTTCAAGTGTTCATCAATAATCAATTTTATCAGGAATATCATGATGAAGACGTTGATTGGTGCAAGTCCTCTTACTCTGTAAGTGCGTACCTTTTGGCAATCTATTGAAATTTATTAGAGGATCCTACGGGGATCATCTGGTGATAGATTTGTTGAAATCTGATTATGTGTAAAGGTTATTGAGTGATCCTGAAAACTCAATCTGCTGAACTGTGATCCGAGGTGATCTAGTGGATTCCCTTCTTGGTTGGTACACTACTAACAAGAGGAAGAATGGATTAAGTTCAAATCAGTTAGTTAACACTGATTTGAGTCTGAACCACTATAAGTTATGTGTTCTTCAATTCTGCTTTTATCTTTGTTTGGCTCGTATCATTCATCCTTTGATCCTACTTCTGCCATATATCTAGGCGTCTTTGCATGAAAATCTTGAGATTTAAGTCCGATTTTTGTACATGAGTAAGCTTTAATGCGTGTTAATGTTTTTATAGGTAAAACGGGCACTAAACGGATGGGCAAAGACGTGTCAAGGAAGAATGATCGAGCTAGGAGCATAACGGGTCAAAGGACGGAGGAACAAAGCATTTTTTAGCCATAGGACACAGAATTAAAAGCACCCGGCGTTTTTTCCTTATACGCCCGGGCACCGCCCCTTGTTTCCTTCCAAAAAACACTGTGAAACGCCTTGGCACTTCTATATATTGCGTCCGGGCATGTGCTGCGAAATCCCCCACCGATTTGTGTTTAAAAAGACTCCATGGGCTTAATTTTTGGGAAGAACACTTAACACGAATTTGCTTAGAGTTGGAGCTTGATTTTGGGAGATTTTGGTAGAGAATTATGTTTACAAAAAGAGGATTTTGATTGGATCTATCAAATTGCATTGTGATTGTGCTTGTTTCATCTCATTTTGGTTGAATTATGACCTTCATCTTAGATTTTGTAGATGATGATGATCATGCATATGAGGTGTTTGATAATTTGTCTTGATCTCTCCACGATTAGCTAAACTCCTTGTAGGGGTTGTGATAGTTTGATGGTTGTGTGGATGTTGTGAATATTGTAGATCTAGTTGATTCGGATTGGGATTTGGGTTTGTGGTTATGCTTAATGCTTCGATGAATTGACCACTCGTCATATGATCTAGGATATGTATTGACTCCGGAAGGATAGGTAGTACCAGATCACGGCCATTACCCTCACATTAAATACGTGACCGAGAGGTTGTATACGTGATGTGTGAATCATTAAAGAGAACCCGAGCTTAGACTAGTTAGACGTGACGGCCTTTCAATGAGAGATGCTAGAGGCGACGTTAGGCTAGAGCGAGTCTATGACTCAAGAGAGCTTAGACTTCATCTTAGGACTCGATTGAGATCACTCGACACGATTAGATTGACACTTAGCAACTACACGTAAGTGGAAGACGAAATCACAACCCCTCTCTTCCCGACTCTATCCAGGTTAGTTAAGTTTATTTAGCTATTTAGTTAGTAAAACTAGTTTAGCATTCAAACCTATCTATACTCGATTTGTTTGACCCTAGGTTAGCTACCATACTTCAATTGCTAAAATACTAGATCCTCGTGGGAACGTTATCTTTTACTCACTTATTACTTGCTACATGACACGTATGCTTGCGTTCTGACGCGACTTACTAGTTGTCAAATAAGTTTTTGATGCCGTTGCCGGGGATGTAAATCTCTACCATTGGAGTCAATAGCTATCTTGTGCTTAAACATTTTTATATTAGTTGTTTCATTCTCTACTCTTGCCTTCTCTTGATTCTTTGATTACAATTGAAGTTGTGTGTGTGTTTGTTGCTCTTGTAGGTGACCTTCTTATGCATGCAAAGGTTGCCTATTACCTCTTGATCACGAGATCGAGAGGACTCTCCGAAGGGTCCGCAAGGAACACAAGTTCAATTCTCATACTCCATCAACCTCAATGGAACCCCAAGGTAATCAATAAGGCGACCTCAATCCACTTCCTCATCTCGCGCTAAACCCAATGGAGAACATCCAAGCACAAATTCAATCCACGGTGCAAGCGGCTAGAGTGGGTGTTCCTCCTCCTTAAGTGGTTCTACCCTCCATGAAAGATCAAGCGATACCAAAGGTACTAAATGAATATAGCGCCATTGTGACATCTCCCATCGACGCAAGGAACTTTGAGATCAAACCATCGCTAATCAACATGATCCAAGGGGAGCCCTTTTTTAGGCATCCTAGCGAATATCCCAACAATCACCTCGCAAAGTTTCTTATGCGCACCAACACAATCCAAGGGGTAACTGAAGAGGCTATTCGGCTCTTTTTCTTTCCTTTCTCCTTGAAGGGTAAGGCCTCGGAGTGGCTCTTCAACCTCCCTCCCGCCTCAATCTTCACTTGGACCGACATGGCTCAAAATTTTCTAGCAAAGTTCTTCTCGCCGGCCAAGTCGACCAAGCTTCAAACCGATATTACGATCTTTGCTCAATATGACATGGAGACCCTTCACAAAGCTTGGGAACGCTTTAAGAAACTCCTCAAAAAGTGTCGACATCATGGTTTGCTCGATTGGATGCAAATGGACAGTTTCTTCAAGGGACTTCACCATGAACTCCGAGTTTCTCCTGATG
This sequence comes from Drosera spatulata, assembly GCA_035668315.1. NCBI lineage: Eukaryota > Viridiplantae > Streptophyta > Magnoliopsida > Caryophyllales > Droseraceae > Drosera > Drosera spatulata. Next base: position 4,566 of record JAOVYX010002334.1, read on the forward strand.
TGGCGACAAAGGGATCTTTCATGAATCTTGATTATCATACTGCATCCAATCTCCTGGAATCTATGAACGATAGCTCATATCAATGACCAGGTGAACATCAAACTCCAAGGAAAGCCACGTGCGTGATTGAGCTGCATCATATGTCCTCTATTATGAAGTAATTGGATGTTCTTACAAAGCAAATGATCTCTTTGGCTTTGGGCTCTGCAAAAGGTCAAGTAAATTCAATCGAATCTCCTATTCAATCTTCTATACAATCTTCACCCCCTTCTTGTGAACTTTGTGGCGGATCTCATGATCACGCCGAGTGTCATTTGCAAGTGAATATGGCTCAAGCTCAAAACATGGAACAAGTAGCTTATGGGCAAGGTTACGCACGACCTCAACAAGGTGGTAACCAATATTACAACCTCAACAGCGCAAGGAATCATCCGGGTTTCTCTTAGAGAAATAATCAAGCGGCTCTTACACCGTCTGGTTTTAATCAAGCACCACCTCCACAACCTCCCAAGAGTAGCCTTGAAGAAGTCTTGGCAAAATATATTGCAAAAACAGATGAGAACTTTCAAAGGCATGACACCATCCTTCAAAGTCATGGAGTATCTTTGAAGAACTTAGAGAATCAAGTTGGGCGAATTGCTAATCTTCTTACTCAAAGGGCACAAGGATCTCTTCCTAGCACAGCAGAAACCAATCCGAAGGAGCATGCTAAAGCCATTGCAACACGGAGTGGTAAAGCAACTAAGGATCCCGAGTACCCAAAGCAAGATGAGAGCAAGCAAAGTGAAGAAATCTCTACTCAAGCTAAGGTTGATGCACCAAATGTGACACTATCTTCCAAGGTGTCTTCTAAACTTTTTCTTGATAATCCTGCTCCTTATGTGCCAAAGCTTCATTATCCTCAACGCTTTTACAAGCACAAGCTCGACAAATAATTCAAGAAGTTCTTGGAGGTATTTCGCAAACTACACATCAACATTCCGTTTGCGGATGTCTTGGCTCAAATGCCTTCTTATGCCAAGTTCATGAAGGAGATTTTATCTAAGAAGCGTAAACTCAAGGATTTTGAGACCGTGAAGCTTAATGAGACGTGTAGTAAAATCATTTAAAGGAAGTTACGGCAAAAGCTAAAGGACCCGGGGAGTTTCACTATTCCTTGTGTCATTGGCAATCATACCTTTAATCATGCCTTATGTGATCTTGGTGCCTCCATTAAACTTATGCCTTGGGCTTGGGTGAAGCTCCCATTATTTCTTTACAACTTGTGGATCGATCTATTACTTATCCTCGAGACATAATGGAAGATGTATTGGTGAAGGTTGGCACCTTAATTTTCCCGACGGACTTTGTTGTCTTGGAGATGGAGGATGATGATGAGGTATCGATTATTCTTAGACATCCTTTTCTTGCCATTGGAAGTACTCTTGTCAACGTAAAGAATGGGAAAGTGACGATGAGAATCCAAGATGAAAGAGTCATATTCGATGTGTTTAGAACCATGAAGTACCCGGACGACTCCTCATCCTCTTCTTGCATGCGGATTGATATTATTGATTCTTGTGTCCAAGAGACATTTGATTCTTCTTTTAATGATTCTCTTGAAGCATGCCTTCTTGGATTGGAAGATGAGGATGATGATTCTTTGCACAATAGAGCCGCAAGACTTGATTCTTCCCTTATTATGTATGTGCAAACTCATGTAGAACCTTTGACTCGAGATAGCTTGGGGGAGGACAAGGAGGCAAAAGAAACTCTTGAGTTGAAGGAGCTCCCACCTCATCTTAGGTACGCATTCTTGGGCACGAATTCTACTTTGCTAGTGATCATCTCTATAAGTCTAGATTCCGAGCAAGAAGAAAAACTACTCCGTATTCTTCAAGAGCACAAGACCGTCATCGGGTGGTCAATTGGTGATATCAAAGGCATCCATCCTTCATATTGTATGCACAAGATACTCGTGGAAGACAACTTCAAGCCATGTACGGAGCATCAAAGGCGCCTCAAATTAACATGAAGGAGGTGGTTTGGCAAGAAGCGTTGAAACTTTTGGATGTGGGGATCCTTTATCCCATTTTCGATAGTGAATGGGTGAGTCCCGTACAAGTAGTGCCGAAGAAGGGTGGCATGACCGTGGTTCAAAACGAGAACAATGAGTTGATTCCAACTCGAACGGTGACTAAATGGAGAGTTTGTATTGACTACTCCAAGCTTAACAAAGTTACCCGCAAGGATCACTTTCCACTTCCTTTCATTGATCAAATGCTTGATCTCCTCACGGGATATGCTTATTATTCCTTCCTTGATGGTTTTTTCGGCTACAATCAAATCAAAATAGCCCCCGAAGACCAAGACAAAACTACCTTCACTTGTCCTTACGGAACATTAGCTTATCGTCGGATGCCCTTTGGACTTTGCAATGCTCCTGTAATGTTCCAACGATGCATGATGGCCATCTTTTCGGACATGGTGGAGCGTTTCATTGAGGTATTCATGGATGAATTTTCGGTGTTTGGTGCTTCATGTGATGCATACTTGAAAAAATTTTCTCTTGTCATGCAACGATATGTTGAGACTAACCTTGTCTTGAATTGGGAAAAGTTGTACTTCATGTTTCAAGAAGGGGTGGTTTTGGGGCACAAGATATCCTCAAAAGGGATAGAAGTCAACCGAGCTAAGATTGATGTCAACGACAAACTTCCACCACCGTCCAATACTAAGGGTGTGCGAAGTTTTCTTGGCCACGCCGGTTTCTACCGACAGTTCATCAAAGATGTTTCCAAAATTGCTAGGCCACTTTGCAACCTCTTCGAGAAGGATGTTCCTTTCACCTTTGATGAGAAATGTTTGAAGGCGTCCCAAGTTTTAAAGCATGCTTTAGTCTCAGCACCGGTGATTGTAGCTCCAAAATGGAATCTTCCATTCGAGCTCGTGTGCGATGCTAGTGATTATGCCGTTGCGTGGTCTTAGGTCAACGGCGGGACAAAATCTTCCATGCCATATATTATGCTAGTCGGACGCTTTCCGATGCCCAACTCAACTATGCCACTACCGAGAAAGAACTTTTAGCCGTGGTGTTTGCCTTTGACAAGTTATAATCCTACTTGATCGGAACTAAGGTCATCGTGTGGACCGACCATTCCGCTATCAAGTATCTTTTTGAGAAGAAGGATGCAAAATCACGCCTCATCCGATGGGTTTTTCTACTTCAAGAGTTTGACTTGGAAATTAAGTACAAGAAAGGTATGGAGAATCTTGTGGCGGATCATCTTTCTCGGATCGAATGGCATGAGGGACAAGGTATGAACTCAACACCTATCAATGAATCTTTCCCGGATGAGTAACTCTTTGCCATTAACATGATAAGTGTTCCACGATTTGCGGACTACGTGAACTATTTGCTAGTGGTATGCTCCCTCCGGAGATGTCTTCTCAACAAAGGAAGAAGTTTTTGCATGATGTACGCTTCTATCTATGGGATGATCCCTTTCTCTACAAGCAATGCCCGGATTCAATGATTCAAAAATGTATGTCGGACGAAGAGATGGCGGATATTCTTTTCCATTGTCATTCTTTATATTATGGTGGGCATTTTGGTGGCAACAAAACCGCCGCAAAGGTACTCACCAAGGGATTCTTTTGGTCTTCTTTGTTTAAGGATGCTAATGCTTATGTTGTGACTTGCGATCGTTGCCAAAGGGCCGGCAATATTTCTTCTTGGAATGAAATACCGTTGAACATTCTTTTAGAAGTTGAGTTATTCGATGTTTGGGGCATCAACTTCATGGGACCTTGTCCTTCTTCTTTTAGCAATGAATGTATCCTTTTGGCCGTTGACTATGTTTTGAAATGGGTTGAGGCAATCGCAACTCCTACGAATGATGCCCAGGTAGTAACCAAATTCCTAAAACGAAACGTCTTTACCAGATTTGGAACTCCGCGGGCAATCATTAGTGACGAAGGCTCTCACTTTTGCAACCGGCAATTTAAAACTCTTTTAGGAAAATATGGTGTCCGGCACAAAGTAGCAACGGCCTACCACCCTCAAACTAACGGCTAAGTAGAAATCTCCAACCGAAAATTGAAGAAGATTCTTGAGAAAATCGTGAACTCTTCTCGGAAGGATTGGGCAAAGAAGCTAGACGATACTCTATGGGCTTATCGTACGGCCTTCAAAACACCAATAGGTACCTCTCCATATCAATTGGTGTTTGGGAAGGCGTGTCATCTGCCGGTGGAATTAGAACCCAAGGCTTATTGGGCGACAAAGTTCTTAAACTTTGATATTCAAGAAGCGGGGGTGAAACAACATCTTCAATTTAATGAGCTTGATGAATTTCGACGCACCGTTTATGAGAACGCCAAGCTTTACAAGGAGAGAGTGAAGGCGTGGCATGAGAAGAAGATACTTCATCGGGAGTTCTTCCCGGGCCAAACAGTTCTTCTTTATAACTCCCATCTCCGACTCTTTCTCGGGAAGCTTAAGTCTCGGTGGTCGCGCCCTTTCGTTGTCAAAAAGGTACATCTTTATGGAGCCAAAGAACTTCATAGTGCTGACTCTTCATTCACGGTAAATGGACAACGTTTAAAAACATACTATGACGGTAATATTCTCAGACCCTCTTCTACTATCACTTTAAGGGATCCTTGATTTCTTTGGCCACGTCAACTGAGGACGTTAAACCAAGCGCTTTGTGGAGGCAACCCACAAGGGAGTACTTTTCCTTTATTGTCAGTAAGTAATTCTCCCTCCCGTAGTTTAGTTCTCTTATTCATAATTTTATGTTTTCCATGTAGATTACGGAATAAGGTGGGGAAATTTGTATCATGCGAAGGTGTATACGAGATGGGGCAACGCAATGATCGCAACATCGACACGGTAACACTTCATTCGTATCTAGAAAATGAGCTCCAAACGAGGTACGTGCTTCGATTCCTTAGTTTTTGGAGTTAGTTGATACCAAAGTGTTCAAGCAATATGCATTTTTGCACTTGAGTTTGACCCAGACCAAAGAGCCCGGGCATTTCCTTCCCTCACGCCCGGGCTTGGACCTTCACGAGTGAGGTTTTGTGCTTCGTAAAATACATCAAAGCACCTGGGCATAGCATAAACTGGTGCCCGGGCATGGCCTCCTTGTCATAAAAACTCCAAATCGAAAAGTCACCCAAAGCGCCCAAGCGCGGTTCAAACAGGCCCCCGGGCATCCTACTTTAGTATGCTTCAAAATGTATATCGAAGTGCCTGGGCGTATCACAAGCAAGCACCCAGGAGCGGTTCATCTCACCCCTCACGAATATAAACCAAATTCGACCCAACTCATTCACCACACCATTCTCTTCGACCCAAATGCCCCAAATCACTCTCAAACCCTAAGCCTACATCAAAATCTCGTGCCGTTGTATCCAATTCATCCGTCCCTTCACCTTCTTCATCTCTTTGATTTCATTGCATTTGATGGTTTGGAGGATTAGGTTTGGTTGAATGGATTAATGGCTTGTGATGTGATCTTGATGAATGTATGGTAGAATGGGTTAGCATTGATTCTACTAATGTATGGGAGATGAAATTCCTGATAGTTGTATGACTCGGGTTGTGATTGAGATCCAAATTCTATGTTAGAGAGGTGTTTTCAATCACGCATGCAAGGTGTTCGATGATATGCTCCTTAAGGGCCCAAGACCATCCGCATCGCACGACTACCTCTTCAGGTCGTATTCCTCCAACTCTTATTCCTCTAGCTCTCTTTTGCATCTGGCGTCTACATCGCGCTAAGCTTGGGGGAGGGAGTTGGAGTCATTTCAGGAGTCGTGTTGTGTCACGTCGAGTCCATTTTATTTGTACCGTAATCTCATTTATGTTGGGGTAGACATGTGCTTCATTTGCATTCGGATTTTGACGATGTATCTTTATCTTGGATTGTCATATTTTTAAGTTATGTTTTGATTCATGCATTGGAGTTTATCTGACCATTAGTGATGTATGCTTAGATACCTAAGATTTACCATCTTGTGACGGTAGTGCTCGAGATTTTAAGATAGCTCAATTTGAATCACCATTCATCCTATGGCGGGTTGTTATCCAACTTTTCATGAAACGTAACTCCTAGCATATGCATGATTGGGGGGAATCCAAACACGAGGGAGTATAGCGTTATGAGGTCGAAACCTTTACAACACCATTAGCAAGGAGCTATTAGGTATTGGGTTTGCGATAAGGCAGTGGAATGTGTGATCATGATTTATTTACTCATCTTGTGTTGCCTTGGATCCTATAATCCTCTTCTTGATTTCATATTCTATTATTCTCAACTTTGCTATGACCTTGATTCTCACTTTCTACTTGATTTCCTTGTGCTTAATTGTTATGGGAATGATATCGATGTTTCATGCTATGAAGCCCTCCTTGTCATTCTCTCTTAAACCCTCTCTTGGTGTAGAGTCAAGACGACGTGGTTTGAAAGGTTGTATGGAATGTGAATGAACACACACTCGATTTGGCACACAATGTGTCTTGATTTATATATTGTTGTTCTTTGGCCAATTTTGTAACACAGTAATATGTGAACCGTGAGGCCACGATGTAAAGAGAAAAGAAGAAAGAAGAAAAGAAAGCAATGGCAAAAGTAAAGAAAAGAGGCAAAGAGCCCAAAATGTGTTTTAAGTCTCGAGAAGTCACTAACCCAAAGAGGGGTGAATCGAGATGATGCCTTTGGCCAAGGGTGTGTGTTTCATTCTTGTCAAAGCACAATGCTTCATGGTTGGGGATCAATTGGAGTGTGCCGGTACCTTGACACACTTCTCCTCTTTCTTCCCTTCTATCCCTAAAACCTCATATAACCCTAATGATTCGCACCTCCTCTCTACTTTGTTCACATATCATTCCCGACCTTTGTTGTGGATCATGGTTGAACATTGGGTATGGGTAAAAGGGTGGATAATACTCGAACACTTCTTGGTTAGGGTATTATTTAGGTTGAAGCCTCATCTTTGCGTGGTTTGGTGGTCAGCATTCATGAAAATGATCCTCAAGATCATGTGGATGGTGAGAGATGCTTGCTAAGGAGTTTCTTTCATGACATTCGGATAGACTCATGCAAGTAGGGTTATGGTGAGGATGTACTGGCTTGTAGAATATGACGAGTGGCATTCCATTAGCATTAGATGGTAGTATCGGGTCATGCATACTTCCTTATGTGTTAGTGGACCTACATTGCTTGAGAACAAGCAATAACTTAAGCTCGGGGGAGTTGTTTGGCTCGTATCATTCATCCTTTGATCCTACTTTTGTCATATATCTAGGCGTCTTTGCATGAAAATC
>JAOVYX010002335.1:0-11880 GCA_035668315.1 Drosera spatulata
CCATTTATTTTTGGGCTATTTATTTATCCCATTTTTATAGCGCAACGAGGGAAAAGTGCTGGGCAATTTCCGCTGCATCACATACCGACTTTTCCCAACAGTATACTTCCTCATCAAGAGTACCATGCAGAAATGCATTAGTCACGTCAAGCTGTTTGATTTGCCATCCGCGACTAATAGCAACTGAAAAAACAAGTTGAATAGTAACAGGTTTTATCACGAGACTGAATGTTTGGTCATAGTCAATTCCAGAGTGTTGATGAAACGCTTTTGTGACAAGGTGAGCTTTGTAGCGGTCAATGGTGCCATCCGGTTTATGCTTAATGCGTTATACCCATTTACAAGCGATCAAATTTTGATGTGGAGATAGCGGAACAAGAGTCCAAGTTCCATTAGATTGAAGCGCATGGAACTCATTTGATATGGCAAGACACCATTCTGATGACTTATTTGCTTCTGAGAAGCAAGTAGGTTCACACTGATCAGCCAATAGATGCTTACTATCAGAAAATATTTTGGGACGACGAGTCATCTTGAGTACGAGCGATCATCCCATGAGTGCGTAAGGGAGCAGTCATTGTAGGAGGATCTGGTTGTGACTCAAGGGGATGAGAAGATGTATGAGCATCATTAGATACCTGAGGTGCTGGAGGTGCATTGGAGATCAGAGGCAGTGATGATGTTGAATCATCATGAGAAATTGAAGCTGCTAAAAAGTCTTGTAATACCGATGCTGAAGAGGTTGTTAAAGGAGCTGTGGGCATGGCTGCTGACGAAGCCATTAATGGAGTAAAAGGAGCTACTGATGGAGCTGCTGGACTAACGGATTGAATAGGCTGCAGCCACTGACCATGCTGAGGTGATGCTGATGTGTAGAGCGGAAGATAACCAAGGTGTGCACGTTCCGAAGGATGAGGATATGGAGATGGTTGTTTCTGACGAGTTGAAAAAGGGAATACAGCTTCATCAAAAGCCACATTTCGAAAAACATAGATGCGTCCAGTTCATGGATCTAAGTAGCAATATCCATGATGTCGGATAATATAGCCCAAAAAGAGGCACTATGTGCTACGGTACTCCAATTTGTCGGAGCGATAAGGACGTAATAGTGGATAACATGCAAATCCAAAGACACACATAGGATTGTAGTATGGCGGAGAGTGATGTAGAATCTCATAAGGGCTCTTCATGTGAGTTGTGCGAGTAGGGAGACGATTAAACTGATAAATAGCTGTTTGAAAAGCATCAACCCATAGATTCTTGGGAGCCACAGAATGAGCCATTAATACAAGCCTTGTTTCCACGACATGCTGATGTTTTTGTTCCACTTGAACAACCTATTGATGCGTATAAGGACAAGCAAGACGTTGTGAGATACCATTATTTTGCAACAAAGAACTAAGTTTGCCGTTTACGAATTTTGAACCTCCATCGGTTTGAATAGCTAGTATGCGATGATTGTATTTGTTCTCAACAAGGTTAACAAAAGTAATGAATGTAGAGAAAACTTCATCCTTACCAAAAAAGTGGAAATAACCAACAATATTTAGAAAATGAGTCGACAATAAGTAAATAGTAACGAAATCCATAAACTGACGCTATGGGAGAAGGGCCCCAAACATCCAGAAAAAACAAGTCTAACGGGTGTGAACGAACATGACTAGAACAAGAAAATTGTAACTGTGTACTCTTGCTACATTGACAAGATGTACAGACCGTTGAAATAGACCTGGACTTTGAGGGAAGCTTATTCCTCAAAATAACATGACTTAAGTTTTGATGCCCGGGATGCTCGGGGCGATGATGCCAAATCCTGGAAGAGACACGCTCACCAAGGTAATGTCTGAGGAGAAATCATGTCCCTGGTGATATTTTTCTGAGACTGAAACTGATGGAGAATATTATGCTGGGTGCAGAATGCGCTTGGTCTTTAAGTCCTTGACAAGGAAACAATGAGGATAAAATTCAAAAACGCAGTTATTGTCAGAAGTAAAACGAGAAACAAAGAGCAAATTCTTTGAAATTTTGGGAACGTGAAGGATATCACGCATGCGTAATGAGCTTGAGTGAGAATCAGAATGTAAAATCCACAAACCTGTACCGTCGCCAACCATGACCTGATCAGGTCCGGAATAATCTTAGTGAAGGCTGATATTTATAAGCTCATTAGTGATATGATGGGTTGTGTTGAAGGCCCAACACCAACCCAAAAAAGACTCAAACCCAAGACCAATCCTTGAGCTCAATATGTATGGCCCAAAGAAAGATGAACAATTCTAGAGACATCTAGAATTCTCCACTCTTCTCCATTCCTTTCCTTATCTAGATTCTTCTTCCAAAATATCTCCTACATCTTTTACATTCTTCCTACATTCTACACACTTCCGTCCTCCACTATAAAAAGGGTCTAAGGTCTTCTCAACTCATCATCCAATCAAGTAAACAAGTCTTACCACAATCACAAGAGTCTTCAAGAGTGTGTTGTGTCCGATTTGTATAGTGTGTCATTGAGTTGTTAGGTGTTGAGGAGTGAGTCGTGTAGTGAAACACTAAATGTGCAAAGTCGTGTTGTAATATTTTGTGTGTTACATCAATAAAGATTCATTGTTTATACTCATATCCTCTACATTTCTCTACAAGTGATATCAGAACCGAGGTTGCTAACTTGGTGCAAGATTGTCGATTCGATTAGTTCCAGACCAAGGAGTCATGGTGGATCTATCGAATACAACCGGAGACGTGGAGAAGCTCAATGGCAACAACAATAGTTATTGGAGTACATGCATTGAGTCCTATTTGTAAGGGCAAGATCTCTGGGAGATTGTTAGTGGTAATGAGACCACACCACCCTCCATAGAGAATGTCGATGCATATAGGAAGTGAAAGATCAAAACTGGGAAGGCTATGTATGTGCTTAAGACAACCATTGAGAAAGAGTTGATTGAGCACATACGTGAAGCAGATACTCCAAAGAAGATATGAGACACATTCAAGTCACTCTTCTCGCAGAAATATGATGCTAGACTGTCCTCTTTTGTCTGGGGTATGCTATAATTGTGGCAAGAAGGGCCACATCGCCCGTGACTGTTGGTTTAAGAAGAAAAATATTGAAGGAAATGTGATGACCCGTACCAACCATGATGGTGGAAGTGAAGAAGAGTGGGATATCTATGCATCCTTCGCAACCACGGAGGAAGTTGTCCTTTCAGCAGCTTCAAACTCAGGAAGGATAGACTACAACCAAGATTGGATCGTTGAATCCGATTGTTCTAATCATATGACCGAAGACAAGGAGAAATTGGAGAGCATGACAGAGTATAAAGAAAAACAAGTTGTAGTCACTGCAAACAACTCCAGACTTCCGATCAGCCATGTTGGGAAGACTGTGATTTCATCTCGATCCGACGCTAACGAGGTACAGCTACAAAACATCTCACGTGTCAGATATGACAAAGAATCTGTTATCTGTGTCTCAACTGACATCATCCGGAAATTATGTGGTATTTGGACCACAAGATGTCAAGGTGTACCAAAATCTAAAGGTCTCGGGTACACCAATAATGAAGGCGTAAAGGTTAGAGTTTATCTACGTGATGTCTGCTGAATCAGCATACGTAGATAAGACTCAAAAAAATGAGACGATAGATTTATGACATGCTAGACTTGGGTACGTGAGTTATCATAAGTTGGAGATCATGATGAAACAGTCGATGTTAAAGGGCCTTCCTCATCTAGAAGTCAAAAGAGATACTATCTGCGCCGGGTGTCAATACGGAAAGGCTCATCAACTTTCTTACAAGGAGTCAAAGTTTAGAGCAAATAAGCCTTTGGAACTCATCCACTCAGATATCTTCGGACCGGTGAAGCATCCATCTGTCAGCGGGGCAAAGTATATGGTGACTTTCATTGATAATTTTTCAAGTTGCATGTGGGTTTACTTTATTAAAGAAAAATGTGAAGTCATCATAAAATTTAAAGAATTCGTAGAAAAGGTTGAAGATGAACTTGGGAAGAAGGTACGTTCTGTACGTACCGACAATGGAGGGGAATACACATCAGAAGTTTTCTCGTTATTCCTGAAGAAGCACAAGATCAAACGTCAATTGACATGCTCTACCACTCCTCAGCAAAATGGTGTTACTGAGAGGAAGAACTGACATTTTGGCAGAGATATGTCGAAGCTTAATGCACTCAAAGAATGTGCCCCCAAGGTTTTGGGTAGAGTGTATGAAGATAGACTACCTCAGATAAAGTTACAGTTCATCTCACCTTTTCAGAAGCTATGGAATGTCAAACCCACGGTTAGCCACTTCCGCGTATTTGGATGTGTCTGCTACGTCTTTGTCCCAAACCATATTCGAAGTAAATTAGACAAAAAGACAATTCGTTGCATCTTTATCGAATATGATGATGCAAGGAAAGGATGGAGGTGTTGTGATCCTACGACAGGTCGCTGCTATACTTCAAGAAATATGGTTTTCGACCAAGCTTCATCATGGTCATCGACAGAAGAGGTGGTGCTCCCAGATTCTGAAGAGTTAGAAAACAAAGTACAAGAAAAGATGGATGAGCAGGAAGATGTTGGGGGTGATCAGAATACTTCACAGCCGAATTACCGATTGAAGCATGATGAGAATACTTCACAGCCGCAATACAAAGCTAGGTTGGTCGTCAAAGGTTTTAGTCAGAAGAGGGGGATTGATTATGATGAGATCTTCTCACCAGTTGTGAAAATGTCTTCAATCAGAGTAGTTTTGGGTTTAGCAGCTAGACTTGATCTCGAGGTCGAGCAGATGGATGTGAAGACAGCTTTCCTTCATGACAATTTAGAGGAAGAGATATAAGGGCTTCAAGGTCAAAGGCAATGAGAACTTTGTTTACAGGCTGAAAAAGAGCTTGTACGGATTGAAACAAGCGCCGAGACAGTGATACAGGAAGTTTGAGTCTTTTATGGGGGAGCACGCCTACTAAAAGACTTCTTCAGATCATTGTGTTTTCGTGCAGAGGTTTTTCAGATGATGATTTCATCATTTTATTGCTTTATGTTGATGACATATTGATAGTTGGCCAGAATACTTCCAGCATTCAGAGGTTAAAACAACAATTGAGCAAGTCTTTCTCGATGAAAGATTTGGGGTCAGCTAAGCAGATTATAGGTATGAGAATCAGTAGAGATAGAGAAGGCAGAAGCCTATGTTTGTCTTAGGAGAAGTACATTGAGAAGGTACTCCAAGGGTTCAAGATGGATCAGGCTAAAGTTGTGAGCACTCCTCTTGCAACACACTTTAAACTCAATAACAAATAATGTCCGTCAAGTGAGAAAGAGAGAAAAGAGATGAAAAAAATTCCTTATGCTTCTGTAGTGGGTAGTTTGATGTATGCAATGGTTTGCACCAGGCCAAACATAGCTCATGTAATGGGATTTGTCAGCAGATGTACTTCCGATCCCGGTAGAGAGAAGTAAAATACACTGAAGTGGGTTCTGAGATATCTCCGCGACACTTCTAGTTTGAAACTTTAATTTGGGAGTGATAATCTGTTTCTTCTTGATTACACAGATTCAGATATGGTAAGGGATATTGATGGCAGAAAGTCTACTTCAGGGTACTTGAGTAGTTTTGCAGGGGGAATTGTTGCTTGGCAGTCCAGACTACAGAGATGTGTTGCTTTGTCAACCACAGAGACAGAGTTCATCGCAGCGATAGAGGCGTGCAAAGAGTTGCTATGGATGAAAGGTTTCACACGGGAACTTGGTGGTCTTAATCAGGATCTATATACTTTGCTATGTGACAATCAGAGTGCTATACACCTTACGAAAAATTCTACTTTTCATTCAAGGTGTAAGCACATTGATGTGAGGTATCACTGGATACGAGACACACTAAAGGCAAAGGAGGTATCGATCGAGAAGGTTCACACCGACGACAATGGTGCAGACATGTTAACTAAGGCTATTTCGAAAGAGAAGTTCGAGATCTGTCAGCATCTCGCCGGCATGGTGATTTTCACTTGATGCATTGTTACTGGAATTTCCTCTTTGAGTTGGAGGGGGAGATTTGTTGAATTGGTCCAACCCAACGACTTGGTCTTGTGGTCTATTTTTGTGACTTTTTCTTGCTCTTATCTATTTAGGAAAGAGAGGAGGCAGCAGGCAGATAAGGCAAAAAAACACATAGCACAGTAGCAAGCAAAACAGTGAGCAAAACAGGGAGAAGTGAGAAGAAGGCTGCTCTATGTAGCTGAGGAAAACCAGCCGGATCGAGGGTCATCCGTGATCGGATCAAGCTGATTTTTGGTGAGCGTGTACACAATATCTTGTTCTTCGTATTTAACGGTTGGATTGTTGATCAGAGTTCCTTACAGCCGTCAATCCTATTCCAAACAGCAACGATAATTTTTGGTTATTTCTATCCTTATTCTCTTGGTGATGTTGTTCTTGCTTGTTTATCTTCACTATGTACATGTGAATCCCATCATTGTGAGATTAGAGACATTATTGTCTTATTTATGGTGATATCTAGGTTGTGTACCTAATGAAACTTGGTTTTGTATCAAAACCGTGATAGTGAAGTGTTTGGGTAGACTTCAAGATCGGTTCCGAGGTTTTTTACTTCCTAGATTTTTGGAGGTTTTCGACGTTAAAAATGCTGTGTTAAGTTCGTCTTTGATTTGTCGGATTGCATATTATCCTTCGGTTGGTTGAAACATTTCCTCCTAAATTTAAGCAAATCGAAAAAGTTACTGTTTTTTCCCAATAATGTGGTGGTTGGTGTGGTGGTGGCATAGGTTTGTGGTTGAAACGGAAGAAGAAGAGGGGAGGGATCTGCGAATAAGGTGTTGCGGCTAGCTTCTCTTCAGAGGCTAGGGGAGACGACGACGGCGTCCTAGGGGTTGACAGCAAGCGGCAAGGATGGTGGCAGGTGTGACGATGACAGGAGGTGGCTAGTTATGGTGAAAAACCGTGTTTCATGATGAAAAAGGAAAAACAAGAGGGAAAGGGATGCGGGGTTGTCCGGGGCTGCTGGGTAGTTTTCGATGGTTAACGACGATGCTCCCTCATGGTGTGTAGTGACCAATGGAGCGGAGAGGAAGACGGGGGACAAAAGCGATGGTGATCGGATGGGTGAAAAAGTGATTGAGGAGACGAGGTGGGAAGAAAATAGGGGAAGAAGGAGGAAAATGTTTACGCGTGTACCCCGCATGCTTTAACTAAAGGATAATTTTTATCCCTAACATTTCGTATTAAAAATCTTTCAAATTATTTCAATAAATTAACATTGTTTATAGATAATTGGTGTAAATCATTTATCGATAACTAAATGCTATCTCTTTAATTATTGTTTTATCATAACAATTCATTTCTTTTACTAAATTTAACATCCTTATGTTTAAATTATAATCGTAACAACGATCGATATATTAATAATACTTTCCATCGCTCGATTTTTACGTTCTTATGTAAATATTTGTAAACGTAACGACGAGCGTTATATTAATGTTTTTTTTATTGTTTGTAATTAACGTCTTACATTTACATTTATAATCGTAACAACGAACATTTATTAACATTATTTTTCTTCACTCGGAAATATTTATACTAACGTTTATTCCCTCACATATATTCGTATGTTTTATATTGTAGGTATATTTATATTTATACATAAATTTTAATTAATGAATCGGATATTACTCTTTGTAAGAAATTTTTTTTTGTTGGAATCTTGTGATTGTGAGTGAATGCTTTCTCTGGTGGAGACGATTCTTGCCAGAATAAACTCGAATCAATGGTGAAGGGGAAGTATCCGAATAAGATGTTGGTGAGCCCAGGGATTCAAACTGAAGACATCGATGAATTTGAATGAGAGGATGTTGGAGTCGATTATGAAAACCCCTAAAACTAGAAAGGCTGATGAGGTAGATGCAAGTTTAGGCTGATGACGATGAGGGATAGAGGGGAGATGACTGGTGGACAGCTGGGGTTTAGTATGAAGGTTGTATCTTCGGAGAAGACGTTGTTGGGCAGATATTGTTGGTGAGGGTGAAAAGTCATATGTAGATGTTTTGACAGGTAAATCTTCTCCAGCTGGGAATCGTGTGATAAGGAACGGTCTGTAGTTGTGTAGAGAAGAGAAACGTGATCAGGATGTGGTGTTAACAATGGAGGATGTGAAACATGAACGTGAGTATTGGAAGGATTCGTTAATTGGTTACGTGCTTGGTGATGGTTTGCTGCCATGAAATGATTTGTGCATATGCAGTGGAAAGAGGTGGTGGTGTGCTCGGATATATTTCTTCATGATAAGGGATACTTTATCTTCAAGTTTGCAAATGAAGTGGACAAACAAGCCATTCTACAGCGGTCATGATTTTTGAATTCTAGACCCCTTATTTTGTGTAAATAGACCTCATCCTTTGTGTTGGTGGAGATGATGGATAGAGTCCCTTGGATAAGTTTGCTGGAAAGCTGGAAAAGCCTATATGCACAGACGTATTGACAGCAACTAAGGAGCGTATCTCATATCCAAGGATCCTGGTGGATGTGGATACACAAATGGGTTGTGTATTGTTTGAACTCTAAGAGGTGGGGACATAAGACAAGGGACTGTTGGTCTAAAACAAAAGAGACCAAGGTATGGCGGCCTAAGAAGGTGCAGGTTCAGAATGCTAAATTTGAAGGGGGTAAGTTTTCTATGGCTGCTCCTTTGAAGGAGAAAGAAGGCTGGACTCTTTTCAATGGGGGTCTTAATGGCTCATCTAGTGTTGAAAAGGATAATGTTACATCGCCTAGTAGATTTGAGATTCTGAAGCAGGGGAGTGATGGGTTGGAAATAGTCTTTGGCATAAGGAATTTGAAGCATCTGAAGCACATTTCCCTAAGCAAGGTGCTTCTGATCATTCAGCTGTGATCATAAATTTGAGGAGGAATGTAAGGGTTAGAACCCCTTTTAAATTTCTTAATCTGCAGATTAAGCATCCTTCCTTCGAAAATTTAATCAGCAGGGGTGGAATACTGAAGTGAATTGGAATATGATGTACAAAGTGGTACAGAAATTAAAAATCCTGAAAGGGATGTTAAGAGAACTTCATAAAACTACTATTCTTAGTTGTCTATGAGAATTAAGGAGGCTAAAGAAAAGCTGAACTGCTGCCAAAGGATACTTAGACTGAATTACTCTGATGAGAGGAAACCAGGTGCTGATGCAGCCCTTACTGTTTATAATGATCTTTTTAGCTCTGAAGTTTAATGTTGAGGCAATTTGCCAAGGATTAATGGATCAAAATGACAAACAGAAACACGAAGTACTTTCATAGCATCATTCGAAGTAGAAGGAAACGTTTGATTCCGAGCTTGATTGGGTCTAATAAGATGAGGACTTGTGATTTTAAGTTGATCAAAAAAGAGCTTATTTCCTATTTCCAGAGCATTATGGGGTGTGAGATAGCTAGAGGAGAATGTGTGAGAGATATGCTCATAGCTAAGGCGCCTGTTCTCTCCTTAGATCAGCAATCCTTTCTTGATTCTCCTTATACTCCTCATGATGTGAAGATGGCGCTATGGAGTATTGGTGATGAGAAATCTTCGAGTTTGGATGGTTTCACAGCTGCCTTCTTTAAGAATGCTTGGCCTAGTCTATGAAACGATGACACATATATAGTGTTGGACTTCTTCGAATTAGGTGTACTTTCTAAAAATATATTTGTTACTATGTTGCATCTAATTGGCAACGCTGAGAATCTTTCTATAGCATGTTATTATCGATCTATTGCTTGCTGCCCTGTCCTATATAAAATCATGTCTAAGATGATTTGTATAAGATTGAAGTAGGCATTTGTATATACCTGTGTCACTTCTGTGTGGTACACCTTATGTATCAATAGGGAGTTACCAGGTTTTCTTCAAGAAAGAAGGGGGGTTAGACAAGGAGATCCAATGTCTTTTTATGTGTTTGTGTCGATGATGGAGTACCTTACTCGTGTGATCAAGCATGTTAGCAATACTCCTGGTTTCAGCTTCCACCCTAGGTGTAGCAGGCTAGGGATTGTTAACATCTCTTTTGCTGATGATCTTAAGATGGTGTGCAGGGCTGATGTCACTTCTATTAGATACCTTAAAGCTGGCATGTCTCATTTCTCTAATGCCTCTAATTTGCAAATAAATGTTTTGAAGAGCCATGTCTTTTTTAGAGGTGTTACTGAGGAAGAAAAGGTACCTTTGGCTGAAATACTGAGCATGGAGGTTGGCCACTTACCTGTTAAGTATCTTGGTGTGCCCTTGGCTGCTAGGAAGTTGATTATATAGCAATATGCTCCTTTGTTGGAAAAAATGATTGTCAGAGTTATGGCTTTTATACTATACAGGTAGAGTACAACTTATGAAGTCTGCTCTTTTCTCTATGCATCCGACTAGTGTTAAATTTTCCTTGTTCCTGCTGCTTTAATAGATGAGTTAGAAGCTATATGTCGTGCTTTCTTATGGAGTGGGGTGGCCTGAAATCGAAGGAAGGCTTTGGTCTCTTGGGATGATGTGTGTAGGTCTCTGAAGTGTGGTGGTTTTGGAATTAAACATGTGAAATGGTGGAATTTTTCTTTGTTATTCAAATTGATTTTTGAAATAGCTTTGAATAAGAAACGTTTTTTGCTATGATGGATTCATTCTTATTACTTGAGAAGCGAGGATATCTGGTATGTGGAAGCTAGTAACTCCAGTTTGTGGATACAAAAGGAGTTATTAAGGATGAGGGATGCTATGAAACCCTTTATCATGTTGAGTGATGGTGTATTGGTATGGAATCCTGGTGTAGTAGGTATTTACACAGTGAAGGAGGGTTATTCTGTGCTGGTTGGATTGCAATCAAAGCATTCATGGTGGAAGTTATGCTAGAATGGTGATACTTTTCCCAGGCACGGTTTCATTCTGTGGCTTGCAGCCTTGGATAGATTTAAAACAAAACAAAGATTGTGTAGAATGAAGCTTGTTTCGGATGATATATGTGTACTGTACAAACTGGAAGTGGAGTGCAGGGAACGCCTGTTCCTGTCCTCTCCATATACACAAGCAGTTCGTGATGTTATTTGGAGGCATTTGAAGCTGCGATCCCCAAGGGTTGTTGACTGGGATTCATGGATTACTTGCTTAGGAGGGAAGGAAGATGATAGCATGGCTGATCTATGAGATATGGGCTGAACATCATCGAAGAATTTTTCGTGGAGAGACAATGGAGGTTGATGGATTATGCAGGAAGAGGCTGAGATGGGAGGTACATGAAGAGGATAATAAGGAAGACGAGCTGGAGAAGGAGACATGAATTGCTGATTGGTGCTTTTTTTTTTTTATTTTGAAATGCATTGAGATGTAAGGATATTGATATGATGTATACTTCAGGGTAGGTGGTGAAATGCTAATGTAAACCCCCTTTTTTTTGTCTTTCTGAAATAAAAATAACATTCGTGCGAAACAAAATTTTCTCGAGTATTACATTCGTCATGCACTACACCTCCTGGTTGATCAAAATGCGAATTCAATTGCGTGCAAAAGCAGCATGTGTCCTACTAATGCATGGCATGACCCTTCATCTAATAATACAAACAGAGTTACAGGATAGATACTACAGTAGATATGCTTAGTTCTGTATTATTTGCATAGCCTCTCATCTCGTATCTGTTATAAATATAGCTATCGCAAAGCCTTCACTTTCATCTTCTCAAACTTAAAAATCCACATTTTATTGTAATTAGATTATTAAAAGTATTCTTTGAAAGTGATGTATTTACACCTAAGCCTAAATATTTTTCTTTAAATCTCACCTACTTTTGAGGCTATTAAATGGACTTACCTAATTAGCTATTAATTAGATCTAATCACTTTGATTAGGTGAGAAA
>JAOVYX010002336.1:0-11879 GCA_035668315.1 Drosera spatulata
AATAATAATAATAATAATAATAATAATAATAATAATAATAATAATAATAATAATAATAATAATAATAATAATAATGGGCTTAGGTTATGAGGCACATTAATTACGGGCCTAAGAAATTATGAATTAGGAATTTCATAACAATATTCCTAATTAGCCCAATCAATAAATAAATGTGCATAATATTAATTAATCTTGGGATGAGCATTAAAATTATGGTTGGACGATGTAACATTTATGTTATGAATCGGAGGAAAATAATAAATAAAGTCCCTAAGTACGGACATAAAGGTAAAATGACATGATTAATATCAAGTGTGGTTATAAAGTGAAATACTCCATAAAGTGCAACCACAATTATGTGAATCACATAAGGATATCCTGTCCGAAAAATTCAAGGTTTAGTTGGTTGCAGGTCCCAAAGGGACCTTCTTGACTAGATTTTGGATTGTATCTCGTAAAGTTTTGGGATGTCTCCGATTTTAGTGCATGATCACACTACCCAAAAGAGATGATTATGTATTAAAATTTGGAGGGATACATAGGAAACATATGGTTGGGAAGTGACTAGCCGGAGGGGTCTATACACCCAAAGGTGGTAGATTGCGATGGTTAGAATATATTATCAGATCCGTTACTCTGTTAGAAGTTTTGTATTTCATGTCTTGCATTCTGCCCAAAGGTGTTTGCTTGATTATGGGTGTAGGTTTCAATGTGTAAGCTTATATGGTTTTGTAAGTAACACATTGGTTACTCAGATGGTGTCAATTGTTATTTGTTTCAGTCACCTTCTCTGTCGACAACAATATTGTCACAATTGAGATGCTTAACTACTTTAATTTCAAGAAATGGAAAGAAGATTTTCTCTTTGCTATGGAGATGGCCGATGTGCATTAGGCACTGGTTCAGAATAGAGCAGCATCGCCTAAAGCTGAAAGTAGTGCTGATGACAGGACGAAACATGCTGCTTGGTTGAAAAGCAACAGAATCGGTTTGCTCTCAATGAGGAAAACAATCTTCGAGCATTTGAAAAGTGGTCTATCAGCTGAATGTATAGCTAAAGAATTGCTATAAGCAATTAGTGAAAGGTATCGTGTCTCATCCAATGTAGAAATTGGGACACTTCTACAAGGGCTTTTCGAGATGAGATATGATGGATTCAACGGTGTAAGGGATTATATAATCCGACTGGTGGATTTTTAGACTAAGCTTCCAGCACTGAAGGTGGTTCTTCCAGATACTTGTATTGTGCATCAAGCCTTGCAAACTCTTCCTCCTACCTTCACTATCATCAAGACCAACTACAATTCTCATGAGATGTGGTCTATTAATGATATGATTGCAAGAGCTGTTGCAGAAGAGGAAAAGCTCAAGAAAAAAAAGGATCAGGTTGCCTTGTACACTTCAGGGAAAAAGTTTCAGAAAGACAATACTTTTAAAAGGTAAGGGTCCTCAGGATAAATATAAGCCTCGTAGGGATTCTACTCAGACCTATGGGATGGGACCAAAGAATGCATCTTCTTTTAAGAAGGTGGAAGGCGATCACTGCTTCTTTTGCAAGAAGGTTATTCATGTGAAAAGGGATTGTCGTAAGTTTAAAGCTTGGTTGGTCAAACTTGTAAATGCAGTAATGATTTTATGATCATGGTTTGTGAATCTAATCTCACTAAAGCCCCATCAGGTTCTTGATAGTTAGATAGAGGTGTAACTAATCATGTTGCTTTTACCGTACAGGGGTTCACAAACAGAAGGAGACCAAATCAGGATGAATCAAAAATCATAGTTGGCAACAACTTGGATATTGATGTAGACTTTGTGGGAGATGTTTGTCTTATTGGTATCTGTTTCTTTGTTAGATATTGTTGGTTATGCTTTTGAGATAAAGAACTCTATGGTCACAGTTTCTTTTGGTTCCAATGTTATG
The DNA here is from genome assembly GCA_035668315.1 of Drosera spatulata. Lineage (NCBI taxonomy): Eukaryota > Viridiplantae > Streptophyta > Magnoliopsida > Caryophyllales > Droseraceae > Drosera > Drosera spatulata. The sequence goes on from JAOVYX010002336.1 coordinate 1,922, forward strand.
GGACAATGTACTTTATCTCGTGGTCTATATAGATTGTGTTTGGCTCCCACAAATATCTATGCATGTTATGATGTTTGCAACATCACATCCAAAAGACCTCAACTATCTTTCATGTTATGGCATTAGTGGTTAGGTCATATCCCCAAATAAAGAGTCGAAAGTTTAATAAAGTCTAATATTTTACCCTCTCTTGATTACAGTGATCTAGAAACCTGTATTGACTGTTGTAGAGGTAAAATGACCAAAATAAAGAACAAAACGGCAATCCTAAGTTCAGGTCTGTTGGATTTGATCCATACAGATATCAGTGATCCCTATTCAACCACCTTGTGCAGAAACTCATACTTCATTACTTTCATTGGTGACTGTTCCCGATATGGTTATCTTTTCTTGATTAAGGATAAATCTGAATCTCTTGAAAAATTCAAGATATTTCGAAGTGAGGTCGAGAAACAGATAGGGCAAATCATTAAAGTAGTTAGGTTTGATCGAGGTAGTGAGTACTATGATAAACATGGGGATGCGGGACAGAATAAAGAACTATTTGCTATGTATTTCGAAGATTCTGGTATTATTGCTCAGTTCTCTATGCCAGGTAGTCCTGAGCAGAATGATGTGGCAGAAAGGCGGAATGGTACCTTGATGGATATTGTAAGGTGCATGGGTAGCAGAACCAATTTGCCTATTTTTCTATGGGGAGAAGCCTTGAAGACAACGCTTTATATACTCAATAGACTATCCAGCAAAGTAGTTTCTCTCACTCCTTTTGAGATGTGGACTAGAAGAAGACCTAACTTGCAACATCTTCGAGTTTGGAGATGTCCTGCTGCAGTGAAGTTATAGTGTCCAATCCTGAATAAATTGGATACCAGAATTACCCGTTGCTACTTTATCGGTTATCCAGAACATTCGAAGGGATATAGGTTTTATAACCTTTCTGGAGGTGTCAGAATTGCGGAGCCACAAACAGCCAAGTTTGATGTAGCAGAGCAGGATAATTCATTACCTACATCATCTTCATTGCCTGTTTTAGTGGGAGTTGAGCCATCTGCACCAGTAGCTGTCTCTAATGAGGGACAGCCACTTATAACTGATGTTGTTCTCCCTAATGCTTCTCAAGCACCAGCTCTTTTATCAGAGGCTCCACTTAGACGATCCACAAGAGAAAGGAGAGCTGCTATTCCTGACTATTATGAAGTCTACCTGGGTGAACAAGACTATGATATTGGTTGTGTTATTGATCCAGTGACATACTCAGCTGCTATTTCCTGTCCTCAAGCAGACATGTGGATTGATGCCATAAAAGATAAGATACAGTCTATGAAGCATAATGGTGTTTGGGAACTGTGCGAGCTACCTGAAGGGTGGAAGCCTGTTGGTTGTAAATGGGTTTACAAAACCAAAAAGACTCCTGATGGTAAGATTGAGAGGTTTAAAGCAAGAGTGGTTTGCAAAAGGCTTTACTCAGAGAGAAGGAAAGGATTATAAAGAGACCTTTTCTCCGATATCCAGTAAAGATTCCTTCAAAATAATTATGGCACTAACTGCTTATTTCAACTTGGAGTTGCATCAGATGGATGTAAAGACTACTTTACTCAATGCAGTCTTAACGAGGAAGTTTATATGGTGCAACCTGAAGGATTTGTCATGGAAGGCAATTAGCATCTTGTATGCAGACTCAGAAAGTCCATATATGGGCTGAAGCAAGCTTCGAGGCAGTGGTATTTGCTATTTGATGGTGTGGTTACTTCTTTTGGATTTAAGAAGAATTCAATGGATCCGTGTATATACCACAAGATCTGTGGAAGCAAATTCATTTTTCTCATTCTCTATGTGGATGACATCTTGCTTGCTAGCAGTGATTTGGGTCTACTTCATGAAACAAAGTGCTTACTGTCAAGAGAGTTTGATATGAAGGATTTTAGAGAAGCAAATGTTGTATTGGGCATACAGATCTCCAGAGATCATTCTCGTCATCTATTGAGTCTATCTCAAAGGACATACATTGATCGTATTCTGGAACGGTTCAACATGTTGGATTCCAAACCTGGAGTGACACCTGTTGCTAAAGGTGATAAGTTGAGCCTATCACAATGTCCTTAGAATAATTTTGAGCTAGAAGGTATGACGAAAGTATCTTATGCAAGTGCGGTTCGAAGCATCGTGTATGCTCAAGTATGCACTAGACCAGATATTGCTTTTTACAGCTGGACTTCTTGATAGATATCAGTCTAATCCAAGTCGGGATCATTGGGTAGCTGCCAAGAAGGTCTTAAGATACTTGAAGCGAACCAGAGATTATATGCTGACATATCATAGAGTGAGAATCTAAAGCTTGAAGGCTATACAGATTCTGACTTTGTCAGTTGTCCAAATGACAGAAAATCCACCTTAGGTTATGTGTTTATGATGGCAGGCGAAGTTGTGTCCTGGAAAAGTGAAAAGCAGAAGTTAGTTGCATGTTCAATCATGAGGACAGAGTTTGTAGCATGTTATAAAGCAGCCAATCGAGCCATCTCACTCGGGGATTTCACATAGAAGCTGCATGTTGTTGATTTTGTGTTAAAACCCATCCGGTTGTTATGTGATAATAACTCCGTTGTGTTTGTTATCAACAATAGGAGTATCACAAGGTCTAAACTCATTGAGGTAAAATATATGGCCCTCAAGGAGAAGGTCAAGAGAGGTGACGTTACAGTTGAGCATAATGGAACAGATGATATGGTTGCAGATCCACTAACTAAAGGCCTTCGCCCTTGTGTCTTTGAGAGACATGTTGTTAGTATGGGCTCATGGGCATCTTAGGATGCATATGTTTAGTGGGAGTGATGTAATTTGTATGCTCTTCTGGTTTTATTTCATCTATTCTGTAGTACTTTTGTACTGAAGTCAAATAAAGTGCGTGCATTTTTAGTAATATTGACTTCATATTTTGAAAGTCTCAGGATTTGTGTTAATCTTGAGCCAAAGCTTAGGCTAGCCTTCAGCGTATGTCTTGAGACACAATATTGTTCACCATATGGTATAAAGGTTGAGACATACAAGGGTTCATTCGAACCAATGATTTTCTCATTGCGGTAATGCATAAAGGTAAGAGAAAATTGACGACTAACAAGAGGATAATATAACGATACTCATTGGGGTGTTTTAAACACATCAGGATACCCGTTGAGTGTTATCGACTTGCCACACTACCATATTAAATCCATGTTAGTAGAGCCTAAAAATTTGTGACCATGGAAGGTCTTGTATTGCTTAGATTAAAGATGCAATGTCGCCATGATTCGAAAGTTTAAAGCTCTATTGGATTGGATCGACTTGAAGAGTATTACTAGAACAATCGGTTTCAATAAAATATGCGCAATCTTTTGGAACATACCATTAGCCTGATAATGTTTTGTTTTCTAAAGTAGAGTCGTTTTTCAAAATGATTTTGACAATTAATACAACCCAAGTGGGAGAATATTAGAATAATTATTTAAATATTCTCTTAAGTGTGGGTTATATTAATTATAATTAATCAGGTTAATTAATTGGTCTGCTAAATCGTGGTTATGTACTCTTAATCAAGTCGAATACGGGTTGACTAGTATGGGCTGGGCTTCAGGCCCAATAGGTTAGGCCTAGTGGCCCGTTATGAGAGGGTCCATTAGGATTTCTATATATATGAGGTAGGTCGTCTCCTCTGAACCTCACTTCATATTACGTACGTTCTGAACGTACAAGGTGCCTCATCGAGCCAGTGACCGAGGTCATCAGAGGAGTAGTACCAGTCCCGTTCTAGTATACTTGTTTTCGTTGTAGATCTAAACTCAGAATTATGAAAAGTGTCAAATTGGACGTATTATTTCATTGCTCTAAGTCAAAAATATATGCCATAATAACGTCATTGGGTATTAATTGATCCCAATATCCAGATAGGTGACACTCAGATACGTGACATGCCAAAAGATGAGCAACAACGTTACAATCTCGGGGCACTAAGAATACATTAAAGATAAAAAGGAGTTAGTTAACTAAGAACAATCTGCAATAATCCCCCCTAAAAGAGTACGGTCAGGCTCCTTCTTCCTTATCATATTGACCGCCATATGATTATCACTCTCCACAATTTTCCTGTCCAATAATAATAATACAAATGTGGTTATATTTGTTTGTTGATAGTCTACGTGTTCATATTCTATTGATTTATATGTGTCATTTTTTTTATTGGTGTGCCCATATTGTGTTCCTATTTATTCATTTCATGATAAATTAATACTTATTATTAGAAACGAAAAATGATATTAAAATACATAAGACAAGTTCCACTCACATCTTAGTACCCAAAATATTTCAAGGCATAATTAGCTATCCAATTATACTTTTATTTACATATAGGTACCTAAAAGTGGATAAAAGGTATGAAATGCCCCTCACCTAACCCATTTGACCCGTTTCTTCTTCCTCCTCGTGACTCATTCACTCACCTGCAATACACCCTGCCGACCAAACAACCACCTTGTTTCTCCCATTTCTTTATTTTTCTATCATATCAAATCTCAAATCTATTCCACTTATATGATCAAACCTTCTAACACAATCTTCAAAGCAAACAGGATGAACAAATGATATGAATGTGCAATCCCTCCATTTGTATAGAAATTGATGAACAAAACTTAAAGAGTACAACCATGATATAGTTAGTGTGCTTAGGGTAGAAATCAGGTTAGTAATCTGCACTTTAGGTTTGACGCGAAAGAGTTGATGGTCACAAATGGAGAGCATTATGGGCCACCAGATGCAAAATATTATAGGGAGATTTCAGCAAGGCAGCTAAGACATACATGGATAGCAAAAGACCTACAAATGCTTTCGATGATATTTGCGTGGACGATGATATTTTGAACTCTCTCATAAAGGAGAAAAATCAGAAATCATTGTGCAATCGTCCGAGTCAGCTGAAACAAAGAATCAGGAAGAAAGGGGATCACTAGTCTGCTTTGAAGAATAAGAAGCTGCACAGGGTCCAAAGAAGGATCTGTGTACGGATTTAGGTTCTTAACCTTTAACAAGTTGTGAACCTATAAAGAGGTTTTCCTGTAAGCCAAAAATAAGAAGACAGTGAACTCACCTCTTGGCTTGACTATAACGGTCACCAAGAGAAGACTGGACTAAGCTCTCGTTGATCAGTTGATAACGAGTGTCTGAACCAGTATTAAATCATGTGTTCTTACTTTTCTTTGAATTATTTTACATATTAGAACTGTTAGAAATAAATTAAAGAGTGCAAAGAGACAAGTTTTGAAAGCATAAGTCTCTGCAGCAGACACATCTTGCAATCTGCAAGAACGACTAGTGCATACTACTTAAATACTCTACTGCCTTATATCGAAAAATTTTAAAAAAATCTATTCACCCCCCCCCCCCCTCTAGGTTATATCTCTGGGAATAACAATTGGTATCAGAGCCTAACTTTCCAAACTTAACTGTTTTTGGAAAGAAAGGTCATTTCTTTTGATATAAGCCTGCAAAGAAGTTACTAACAATTTATTTTGTGAAGTAAACATGGCTCCTCCAAAGCTACCCAAATGCCCTAACAGTGGTGAGCCATCAGCCTTTCTTTTGACAAGTTCAATCACTAAAACTGAGAATGCTGACACATCTAGACTCAATAGATGAAAGGATGCATGATATAGTCACAGATGGGCCGTACATACCAAAGATGCTAGATCCACTGATGCATCAAAGGAAGTGGACAAACCAAAATCTCCCCGGACAAAAAAGGACTGGAACTTGGTGCTGATTGATAGAAGGGCCAGAAATCATATCTTCAAAGGCCTTGATGATGATATGTTCAAGACAGTGGTTCATACAACCACTGCAAAAGAATCTTGGGATGCTCTACTGCTCAGGAACGAAGGAACAAACGAGATCAAAGAGAACAAGAAGGATGTTCTCATGCAGCAGTATGATTGAGTGTCAATAAGACCTGATGAAAATGTAACCAGCTTCTATGAGAGATTTAATGTGCTAATCAACAATCTCAAAACTCTAGGGAAGACTTTTGATAACAAAGAAGTCAACCTGAAGTTTATGAGATCTCTTGGTGAAATATGGGGAACAAAGACCACAGCAATAAGGCAGTCCAAGGATCTTGTAAAAATATCTTTGGCACAGCTGTATGGAGTGCTACATACCTACAATCTTGAAGTGGAGCAAAAAAAAGCAAATCGATGAGGCTAGAAAGAAGACTCTGGCCTTCAAAGTACAAGAAAAATTATAAGATCTATGACCGAGGAGGACTGTAGTGACACCTTATCAGCAAGTGAACAGGCAATCTCAGAAGAACTTGCACTAATGGGCAAGAAATTCAGAAAGTTGTTCAAAAAGAAAAATATCAAGAAGAACATCTCAAGCAAGGTCAAAGAAGTAGAAAAGGAGGTCTGCTACAACTGTAAAAAGCCAGGGCATTTTGCTGCACAATGCAGATGACAAACACAGGAATCATCTACACAAAGAAGCAAGAAAGAATACAACAAAGGGAACTCTGGAAGAAAAGAAAAAGACAAGACCTATGCTGCAAAGACATGGAGTAAGACAGACTCAGATGATGAGGAAACAATTTCAAACACATAACTCTGTCTCATGGCAAGAAGTGAGGAAAAACAAAAGTATTTGATCTCTCAAACTCTGATGCCACTCTAAAGGTACTAAAGGAGACGCTTCCAGAGACCTCAGAGAAATTTATTGCTCTTTCAAGGGAAAACAAAAACAACCTCTAATTGATTGTAATGTTCAAATAAAATTACAATCTGGCCTGTGAAGAAATTGACATTAAGTCAAATGACTTGACAGTGGTCCAAAATGAACTAATGGAATTAGATGATAAGGTAAAACTTCTCACTACAATAGTGGAAACACTCACAGAAAGAAATGCTGAGTTACAGGCTCAGGTGGATATATGGAATGGAAAGACCCTGGATTTGCAGAAGATGCTAATCACGGGTTAATCCTCATGTGAAAGATCAGGACTGGGATACAAAAGCTAGATGAGTGATGCTGCACACTTAAAAGCTAAAATGTCCTTACAGCCAGCAAGAAAGAGGTAAAAAAGACCTCTATAAAAATATTATAGAAGGGTAACACCTCTACTGCTAAAGGAAAGCAAAGCAGTAAAGTCTTTGTTGCTCAACCCAAAAAGGTTGAGCCTTTGGGCAAAACAACAACACAAACTAAAAACACCACAAAGTGCATACAGTCAAAAATAATAAGATAGAAGTTGACAAGAGGTCACATAAACCTCAGTATGCAGCAAATTACTCAATGTGGAACAAAACTTCCAATACTACATGGAGAAGACCATATTTAAAACCCTTCTGTATATGCGGAATGCAGTAGAGGAAATTGAAAAACTCAAGTAGACTACCTAGAGTAGTGAGACCAAGGATTTATCGCTATATTTGTATGAAGTTGAGGGAATTTAATAGTATGAAGTTGAAATCGAGATAAACTAAGTCGACGTGTGCCGTAAATCGGGGAATTTCAGTTATGCACATCACTTGTTCGATGAAATACCTGAACCAGATGTTCTCACGATGAAATGTACATCACTTATTCTCTATTTTTGCTTACATAATACACAGTTCATATTGCTAATATTTTAGCTGAAAATCCACAAATGTTAGAACAGATGCCTTAGACGACATAATGTTGGATTAATATTAACCTTCAATGTATGTCTAACTGTAATTCATACATATCCACATCAATCGAGTTCGAATTGTATCGGAAAGAAGTGATTAAACGATTGTGATGCATAACTTTGTCTTCCCATGTAGCAAACCAACTATGAAATTAAGTTTATTCCGTGGAATTTGTAGATTGAACCATGGAATTGCCATGATATTTGTGTGAATTGACAAGCAAACCATGAAATGTTTCAATTGAATAACACTCAAGTTTTTTAAATTAAGTAATGTTTGATATTTCATTCATATTGTATAATCTTAAGTACGTACTTAAGATCATGGCACTCAAGTTTGTAGATTATGTAATGTTTTCAATTGATTAACACGCATGTTTTTTTTTTTTTTTTTTAATTATGTAATGTTTGATATTTCACTCATATTGTATTGCCTTAAGTATATACTTAAGACCACGACACTCACCTTTTTCTAATTATATAGACAGTTTATTTAGCAGCAACAATAGTTCATTTAGCAAAATATGACGGTTTACATAGCCACGTCAGCAATTCATACATTGTTTTTATACGAATTCTTTGAATACATGTTAAGATCAACAGTTCATATAACATATCTAACAGTTCATATAACAAAAACAACAGTTTACATAGCATCATCACCAGTTCACATATTGTAATGTCAACTGTCTTGAATACACGACAACGCCAACAGTTCATACAGCACACCCAACAGTTCATATCGTAAAAATAATACTTTACATAGCATCATAACCTGTTCACATATCCTAGAATACATGCCTAAATCAACAGTTCATACAAGTAAAACTTAACAACAGTTCATATACCATGTATAACAGTTTTCATAACAACATTAATCCGTCTCGAATTCCTGATTATCCACACGACATCCTTTGTAGTCCATCCATACGTCCACATCTAACCCCTTCGTGTTTTGGGACATCTTTCACAAAAAAATCAAAACAAATTAGTGCACAATTTTTTCTTAAAAATACTTTTCAAAAAAATTAAAAAGATAGTGCACAAAAAAAAAAAAAAAAGCTCCTCATAAAAACAACCACATTTCACAGAAAAAACAAGACAGTTCACAAGAAAAAACAATGCAATTCACAAGACAAAACAAGACAATTCACAAGTCTAAATAACACACTTCACGAGTCCATCAACATAATTCATATTATCAAGGATGAGCATGAAAACAAAATTGATTTGACGATGATCTGATAATTTTAGATAGTCTTTAATTTTATTGATTTAATTACCTAATCGATTTACCGGTGTAATAATCTGTTGAAGAACTTGACACTGATGCATCTTGATTCGTACGCCTTGGACATGGTTTCTTCTGCTGAATTAAACAGGTCAAGATATGACATGTTGGGATTTCTTGTAATAACATCTATGAAACAAATTCCCCTTCTCTTTGTACATATCTATGAAACAACTTCCCCTTAAGAAATCACTTTATAAAAAATGAAAAAAAAACAATATAAAAAAAAAGTTAATTAAAAAAATTGTAGTTCTTAAAACAAAATCTTACAGTTTATAGAGGAAAACAACATGGTTTAAAAAATAAAATAACACGGTTCTCTTTGTATATTTTTGAACTATCATCAAATCTGTAATTTCTTGCAACAGCTTTTCCTTCTGTACATCATAACCATTCTCTTTAACTATCCAACATCAAGAATTAAGAATTAACTCCAATCAACATATACCCAGAACTCGATTTCAAAGTTGAGCCCAAATCTCATAACCACCAAACCTAAAAGCATCAAAATCTATTGCCCACTTCAATCATTCCCTGATCTCATAACAAGAATTCGGAGGAGGCGAGGTTGAACTTCAATTAGCACCCGCGTGGATTCCCTTTTTCTCTCTCTCCTTATCTTCCTCTGTCGTTGCTGCTCCCAATGCGCGGAGAGGATTATGACTGTGAGGATTTTTTGGCCGGAGATGTTAACCGAGACGAAGGCATAGAAGCGTGTGCTCACCGTCGATGGCTCGTCGATCGAGATTAAGGTTAGGATTTGAGCTTGTTCGATGGAGATGTAGAGGAACGATGAAAGGTTTGGTTAGGGTTAGTTTGGGTTGAGTTAGAAAAGCAAGTTAGGTTATGTTAGGAAACATGTGTGGTTGGGTTTAAATTGGAATAGAGTTTAGATGAATGGGTACCAATCTGTAAAGTAAACTTTGGTTGGGTACCTAAAGGTGTTGAAAGTCCTAATATGCTTGCTGTGGATACCTCTTGGG
>JAOVYX010002337.1:0-11875 GCA_035668315.1 Drosera spatulata
CAGGAAGCTTTCCAGTGTATTTTTGTAATAGAGTCATGAAACTCTCGGAACAGTACCAGGCACCGAGATCCAATCACCTTCAGCTTTTCGACATCACTGAGCTCATTCAAGGAATTGCCAATTTCATCCAGGGTTTTAAGGCCATCTTTCAAGGGAAGAATATTTTCAAAGACCCGGATAGTCCGATCGCTTGAATTTGTAAGAAGATACTGCCCATTCCTACTGAATGAAATATTCTTGATAGCAGCATTGACCGCAACAGGAATGATTGCTCGCACTTGAACATTCATGTAGTCAACTATTAGTATCTCTCCTTTAGAACTCCCAACATAGACAAGATCTCCATGCTTGTTGAAGCATGCAGGGGTCAAAGGAGCAGGATCGTCGGAAACTTTATTACGTGAAGGGAGGCTATGACCATTTGCCCCCTCTGAAACTGAGACTGGCAGCACAGTTGTCTTTCCGAAGTTCAAGTCAACCATCACCGGGGCAGAGTAGACAGAGCATGCCAAGCATAGAGACGGAGTACAAGAACCTGGATAGAGACGAGCATATAACGGGGTTTTCTCCATAGCAGTTTGTGTAACCTTCTCTCCAGTAAGCACATTCCAAACAATTAAAGACTTGTCGGCAGCAGACACCAATACATAGTGGCCAGATTTCGACCAACAGATACTAGTTATGGCGCTCACACAATCTTTGTCTCGCAGCTCTTTAGCTATCCCCCTGGTCTCAAAGTCCCATATGACACAGGTTCCGTCAGAGCATCCAGCTGATGAAAAAAGAGGAATCACCAACAGCACGCAATAAGAAATCCGTAATGTCAGTAAAATAAAATAAAAACAGACCAAATGAAACTATCAAGAGAGTACCACATTACCTGCAAGAAGTGTTCCTCGACGATTGAAGGCAATGCACTTCATGATTCCATATTCCAAGTACTCCTCAATCACCTCCGGGAAATCACCTTGCAAGGGATCTAGTTCAAAACACAATGCCAAATTCTTAGATCACCATACACATAGAAGTAGAATACATATACTCACTTAGCCAGCCAAAAAAAAAAAACTCACCGATTATCGCGGCATTCATGACCTCACAAATTCAGAACCCAAAACACCAACTTCGCTCGAATTCAACTTGCCAAACAATTCAACTAATGCTTATTCGCCAACGAAATCCCAATTGTTGGTGACGAGTCTCAATACTCGTAAACAATGGCCTGGGGAGAACAGCCACAAATACGTTACACATCAACATACAAAAAAGCACTCGTGCAACGAATCAGAATTCATAATCAAGCAATCGTTTTGGTTCAATGAGGGGAAAAATTGGTTGCAAAGCAACAGGATTCGAACTACGAGGAACAAAAGCAGACACATTGGTGCATCGATTTAACATGATGAGTGCACTCACATGGAAACCCTAATTGCGCACGGCTGTAGCGGCGGATCTGCGGTGATGCAAATGGCGATGAGGGACGGCGGTTGATGGTGACGACGACGGGCGAAGGAACAGCGGTGGACGGAGGCGGCGGCGGTGATCGGCGGCGCGATCTCGCGGTGGTGAGAGCAACAAGTGGAAGATGATGACCAAGTCGCGGGATTAGTCGACTCAGCTTTTATCTTTCGAGTTTTTCTTTAATGATTTAATGGAAGATAACGTGGTTAAAGAAAAACAAATTTCATAAAAATATATAAGTGAAATTTTATTTATATTTTAGTATTTATTAAAATTCATGAAGTGTAAATATTTATTTGGTAAATTGTATATTATACGTGTGTGAATTATAATTTTATATATATAGACTATCAAAATCAAAATGATTATCAAAATGTAAGTAAAACTTATATTGGATATCAAAAACTAATTGTCCCTAAAAAGAATTCAAAAAATTACGCTTGATATATGTTTTACAAAATAATTCTCATTTCATACAATCCTTTGAAATATTTTTCATGGCATACAATTTCAAATTTTATCCAGTCACCGCATCCATCTCCACCCTAGCCGCCTTTTCTCCTGCCACCGCCCCTGCCCTGACCACAATCACCGTCTTCTTCATCTTCACCTCTTCTTCCATCCCCAAACCCTCCCATTATGTGTTATAACTTTCACCACCCCCCATCTCCTTCATTTTCTTCAAATTAAAATGAAACCCTATCGAAAAAGAGGAAGAATACGTGATGATTCATGAGATGGGTAAATTTCAACAAACTGATGAAATTTACCATCGAGGAATGAAAAGGGGAAGAAGGCCTGAGGAGAGTTGTTGGAAGCATATGAAGACGAGTCGCATGTGAGAGACTATTAAACTAATGATTTTGTGAAAATTGAATTGGGGTGCGTCAGTTCAAAAATCGCAAAACAGGACGCCAATTATAAGAAACTGTACGACAGTTCAAAACTCGCAAAATAGAGCGTCAGTTATCAGAAACAGAACGTCAGTTATGAAAAATAATACGTCAGTTAAAAAATCGCAAAACATGACGTCAATTACGAGAAACAGTGCGACAATTCAAAAATCGCAAAACAGGGCGTCAATTATGAGAAATAGTGCGCCAGTTCAAAAATCACAAACAGAACGGCCGTTTAATCGAAAATTATTTCGATTAAATTCATACATGTATTCATGGATATATCAATCAGATGTCACTTTTTTTTTTTTCAAAAATTCGAACAACAAAACCCTAATTTATCAATTTCACATTTTTTCGTTCGGATTTGTTGTTGAAAACAGTGTGCCTAATGAGATTGTTAAATTGAATCGAATTTGACTCTCGATTTGGATTCGAAAGTCGATTTGAGTTGGTTTTGGATTTCGATTTGGAATTGAAATGATTTTCGACAATACGTCCTTGTATGGAATGATTTAGATCATGGGTTTGAGTGATTTTGGTTTGATAAATTGAAATTATAATGGAACGGCATGTTGTATGTTTTGGGTTTTTTCTCTATTTTATTTTTTTATTTTTTGGGAATTACCCCAAAAGAATTCTTCGGTTAATCAAATTTAAGGAAGATAGGGACATAAATTGAGCGATAAATAGTTTGTTAATCAAAGGTAGATAGACAAGTGGTTCAAACCATCTAACTCCTTGATTTTATTTTATTTTTCAAAAATAATACTCCTATAAAATTTACAAAAACATTTAGAGATCATCTGTCAAGATTATTTGCACTACTCCTTTAAAAATAATTTGTCTTATCAAAAAGGGTATTTTGTAGCATCAATGATCTCCTGTAAATAAAGTTCTAAAATATATACTGTATGTAGTAACGCAGGTGACAAAGATTTTGGTTGCTTTGCCAACCAAATACAAGCCGATGGAATTGCAAAATCGAAGGTAAAAACACCAGCAGCGTAAATGGACCTAGTTTCAACAAAAACATCATCATGAGCGAGAAAACTCTCAATGGCCACACTTTCCCGATAATGAGATCACAAACACGGGCGGGCCGGCTTCACAACCAGCTAATACACCATTATCTTTTCTGTAGTCCATACTCGACAGACATATTCTACATGAATAGCTCGGAAATGGATGCGATGGACCATTTATTAACTTAACACTTACATAACTCATAGGTGAAGTTACGCATCTCCAAGACTCCAACCACACCCTACCAAATAAAAACGACAACTCGTCGCATCCATCTTTCCTACTGTCTAGTTGGTATCATTTTGAGAGAGCCATGCAACCTTGGCTAGGCCTACAATGCCATCGCAGCACAGAAAAATCCAGATACTGTAGCAGCGAATAATGCATATGGATCATCACATGTAGGCAGCAACATTCTCAAGCAACTGGAGTCTGAGGCCTCTTCCACAAATGGTCTGCGGAAACTTTAATAGGCCCCTTCGCTCCGCATTTTACACATACCGCATTCCTGCTGAAATTCCAGAAATCACACCTATTGAAAAACAGGAGAATAGATCATCAGTCTTTGTCAAACGCGGATGACTCTAAACTTCAGTGAACTTGCGAGCATATTTGTGTGCAAGAGGGAAAGGAAGAGAGAGAGAGAGAGAGAAAAGAGGCGGAGCTGTTCAGAAGGAAAAAGGCACTTACAAAGTGCACTCCCAATCCCCCCGTTTTAGGTCCCTTGGAGGCCGAGGCTCACTGCATCTAAAACACTTCAAGTTGGAAGCAAAGTTCATATACTGACATCTGCCACAATATCAAAATACAAAATCAATTCAAATACAGCATATAGTGACCACAAGCCAAACAGACAAGGGGAAACAACAACGCAAAGCTATGCAATGACCTCGAAAGCATGGGAAACATTAAACACAAGCTATCGAATGCATCATGATAACAGTATACCACAAGCAGGAATATCACACACTTGCCTATTTTCACAGTCCTCTAGTTCAAGATTACAAGTATGAAATAACCCCCAAACACAATCAGGCATAGGACCTCAGTTGCTTTAGGCAGAAGGATATAAACTAGCCATGAGAGACACAATAATGGAGAAATAAGAGGCAGCATCTGAACAAAAAATGTTCAGCAAGCTGTGACTCCGCAGTAGAGTTACGTACTGTGGGCAATTCCAATCTCCTTTCTTCATTTCTTTCACGACAACCCTCTCAGGTCCTTCGGCCTGGCACTTCAAACACTAGGCGTTTCGAGAGAAGTTCATAAAGTTGCATCTGCAAGAGAACAAGACTAATAAGCATTGCCTCGGTCAAACAATGCAGACTGCAAAATAAATCTGGGATTTCTCCTGTAGCACAGTTCAATATTTCTGCGAAATCTAGATAATATTTGCAAGAAACAAATGACTGTACAGCATCATGGAAACCATAGTATGCAGAAATCTTTAGTAAGAAGTCAAAGATTGGGGCATGCAGCATCTTTTCAAAACGAGACTGATGACACCCTCATATGAATCTGAAGTCATTGAAGTCACCACTTCTCTCATCATCACAATCACCATCTTATGCAGTGCATGAGACCAGGAAAGACGGGGGAATCTAAGCATGAATTAGGCCATCACTCATCAGGGGTGAATCATTTACGTTAGAATATCATTATGATTGAGGTGGTGAAGACTGAAGAGTTAGATCTACTCATATTTTTCATATTAGAGGAATCAACATGAGCTGTGATCAGAACTATGAAGACTGCATACAAGGACAGGTTATCAGGACTTACTCAGGACACATCCAGTCTCCTTTCCTAGGTCCAGCTTCTTGGAGACCAACTTTTCTCGGGCCATCTTCGTTGCACTTAAGACATTGAATATTTTTGGCAAAGTTCAGGAAATCGCATCTGTAACAGATTGTGAGGAGGTTATTGGCACGGAGAAAATGCAACTCAGATTGCGAGCCAATTTGCTAGCCCTGGGCTTTGGACGCAGGAACATGTTACTAGGGTATACCAGGGTGGAATCCAAACTCCAAAGGACATAAGCCAAACACACAAAGCAAGAAAAAATAAAATAAAATAAAATAGCCATGTTGTATGAACGAGAACTTGCACTTACTTAGGGCACATCCAATCTCCTCTCTTCATGTCGACATGAGACCCCTTATCATCAGGCAGCTTTACCTTTTTAACTGTTTGACGGGTGGGGGCTTTTACAGCAGACTGTTCAGGTAGCTGTGTTGCATCAAAAGTGGACTCGCTCAATTCTGTCATCTCTTGTATCAGTCTTCTTGTGCAAGATTCCCTCAGATCCCTCACAGGAGCAGTCACCCCACTGGACAGCACCGATGGATCCACTGCATAGGTTAACAGGATTCGCATGATATCAACTGTTCCAGCAACAGCTTCAGACTCATTCAATACTAGATAAGCTCTATCGCAAGATCCCCGCAGAATGCAAGCCCCACATCCCTGCACTTGTATATCACATTAATAATCCACCTCGGTAACTAAAATACGAGTAAACAGAGAGAACAATTAGGGATAAAACCAGAAAGCGTAGGATAAAGTTCTAAAGCAATGAATTTGTGCGATCATTCAAGCAAAATTAGCTTCATTGAACCTATTCACGTAGTAAACTAAACACTTAATATATGGGTATATACACACACACAAACTATATTTTGAACCATTGACCATTTACAAATAAATCGGTCAAAACCAAAAACACATACTCCCTCCGTCCCATAATTTTTACAACATGTACGTATTTTGCATTATCCTATACGCATGAATACAAGTCTTGTTTTTATATCAAATCACGTTTGATCGTCCTGCAACATGAATTAGGTTGAAGTGCGTAATTTATACAATCATCGATGTTTCACGATAAATTTATAAAAAATTATGTTTAATCGTCGTTGCACGCATGTCAAACTTTATATCGACACATGTGCAAAGTCAAAACTCTGCAAAAATAATGGGACGGAGGGAGTAATATTTTTCCGCGAGGTAAATATTTTTGTGTTCGGCAATAAAGAAAATGCCATATGTTTCTAAAGTCTCATCCCCCGGATTTCTAAACCGCTACAGCACAGAGTTGTCACATCAACTCGTATGTGAACAGAAAATGATCAACGTGACAATGGGATTTTCTACTAATCATTGGCAATGTATCGTCAACAAAAATTATCCTTTTAGAGCATAGCAATCAGAACCATCATTAGTAGCATTGGATAGCCCAGATTTAAGGCATAGAAACCAGAATCACTGACACTTCATACAACTGTAGAAGGCTTCTATGTTCATCTACAGGGCATTAATGTGTTCCCGATTTACAATGGTTGGTAAACTGGAGTACTGGACCATAAAAATAAGATGTATAATAGGATTACTTCTTATATTTTTATTGCCACATCAAAACTATTTTCCTGCGGAATTTCTGGAAAACAGAAAAGCAAACGTTAAGACTCACTTCTGCTTCATTGAGTTTGACATATGCTCTCAACCTTTTCGCTGAATTCACGTTCTTCCGTAACAAATTAGGACAACCATTCTTCACAACTTCTTGTATGTTGTCAGTTGATAGTGATCTGCACAGAAGGCAAGATCAACCGGGCAGATGAATACACTTAATGACTCTAAACAAAACCTCTTGATAATATCAACAGAAAATAGTATGGCTGCAAATGAAAAGGCAGTAAGATGACATTACATGTACTCATGTAGGTTATCCTTCCTAGCATTCATGTAAAATACAGTAAATAAGCCAATGAAGGGTCTTTTTGGTTGCTACACTTCGAAGATGCAAAAGTTGTTAATGAATCTACTACAACGAGTTTTGAGCTTTTGATAGTATTGTCTCAATTAACAAATGGTTTTCAAAAAGCAGCCCCATTGATGGTTTATTTAGCTGATCATTCTCCTACCATTCTAAACTAATGATTTAACATAGAATCGAGCACTGAAAGACATACTTCACTTGTAACTCGACCTTCCCTCCCTTTCATATGTCATCCATTTCCAACACCACGACCATCATGACTCACTTCACATATTTCCCCGTCCGTTTCACCTCTGCTTAAATACTAAACGCATTCAACCACACTCAACCTTCATCAAAATTCAAAAAGAACCACAGCCGCATTCCGACTTCCACACTACCACAACAACCATACTCGACCAAAATCACCGGAGCAACTCGATTCAGCGATCAAATAACACATTCGAAGTACCAAACATAAACCAAATGCAGCATTAAAGAAAAAAAGAAAAAAAAAAAAGAGATGATAAGACCTTTACTTGAAAATATGGAGTCGATCCCTGGCGAAATTCAGGCAGCCGTCCTTCAACAACTTCATATCAGTATACACCTCACTCCCAACCTCACCCTCCTCCTCGCCCTCACCAGACTCCGTCGAATCACTCGTCGCTTTAGATTCAGTGATATAGCCTTTGGACTTCGACCCGTCGACGAAGGCTATCCATTCGGGCCACGGGTGAAGAGGCCGGTGAGGAGAATCTGAAGCTGATGCCTCGAGTGAAACGACGTCGTCGACTGTGGAGGTTGTTATGGGAGCGGCGGCGGCGGCTGGTGAGGGAGAGATGTGGAGTTTGTGGAGGCGGAGGAGGGGAAAAGGAGTGGATAAGGGTTTCGTGGTGGTGGTGCTGAGGGAGATGGGAGAGAGGAAGGCGAGTGACCACCGCGGGATTCCGACCAGTTTCAGCATTTGGGATTTGGGATTCGGTGCGGGGGCGATTTCGCCAACGCCGGAGTTTCTGTGATTGCCGGTGGAGGAGTCTATCAGTGTCCTCCTCACCCTTTCTTCATGCTTTTGTGTGGAATGTCAACCTTAGCTTCACTTTTTTTTTTCCCTATCACACTATGCGTAGAGTTGAATAGGGAAAAATCTAAATTTACACGTTCGATCAACTTTACAAAAGTAATGTAACGAAGAAAATAGTATATAGTTTTGTTGTTGATGTATTTTGTTGTTAACCAGTTCGTTGAACTACCTACCAAATTTCATAACCACTTCGGTGATCAATGGGACTCTTCTCGGTTTATCAAAAAGATGTAGCTTATGTAACTTCACTTGACTAGCATTCTGTCATTAGAACATCAGCATCACGAATAAGGTTTCCAGTTCCATAGTTCTACAGGGAAAAGTACACTTATTAGGCCCGTTTGGAGACAATATAAGTTGGTCAACATGATTTTTTAAGCCCAAAGTTAGATTTGTGTGTTTGGTAAAATAAAAAAACGGCAGGTTTAAAACAGAAAAAACGCAGAAAATGAAAAATCCATGGGAGTAAGTTATCTACTGATGTGTTTTTCCTTCTCATCGTTGACCCAAAAATGTGGCTGTTCTTTTCATTGTGTGAACATCAAATCAGTATTTTATGTTTTTTACCTTGATAAACTACAACAATTATAATTGAAAATATATTCCTTTTGGATAAAATGAGTTTAAAAATAATTCATACCACCAAATACAACCTTGACTTAGTTTCAATTTAAGGTAGTTTTTTTTTTTAAAAAAAAAATCAAACATCATCTCCTTATTCAGAAATGATAATAAGTCACAACTTATGACTTTCAATCATAAATAATGAAAAGAACTTATTTTCATATTTAACAAACAAGCCCTTATTTTAACTGGAAAATATTGAACCTCTAATATTTTTGAATTATATCGATATTTTTCAATATCTTTTATTTTTGGTCACTTAACCCCCTAATTTTTGACACTTTATCTCCTATTTTCAAAATTCAGAGGATTATCTATATATTTTCAAAGTTTAAAAGATCATGTGCAAATCAATAAATGTTCATGAGGATTAAGTGTATTTTTTTCAATTCTATATGCACCGGCTCTTGAAATAGATGTGAAACATCAATAGTTGTGTAAGTTACGTACTTTCAATCTAATATATATTATGGGACGAACAAACATCATTTGATATGAAAACGAGACTTATATTCATGTGTATAGAATAGTGTAAAAATATGTACATGTTGTAAACTATATGAGACAAAGGGAATACAATATTTTACACGTGTGTCGATATAAAATTTGATATACATACAATAACGATCAAACAAAATTTTTAATAAATTTATCTTGAAACATCAATATTTATATAAATTACGTATTTCAACCTAATATATATTATAAAATGATCAAATGCTATTTGATATGAAAAAAAATTTTATATTCATATATATACAAAAATATAAAACACATACATGTTGTAAAATACATGAAAGAAGCAACACTATTGCAGAGGATTATGCTTGGAGAAACATACGGCGAAACTAAAAGGGCAAAATTGACATTACAACTTATCAAGAGCGCAGGTATAGAACAAGGACAATAGGGTCAAAGTAGCAGCCTTTTGAGCGTAGCGGGGCTGCCCTGAGCCCTTCGAAGAGGAACCAGAAAAGGTTACTTGTATGTACTAAGATACATTTTTACCGCAATAAATTCCCTGCCACGAATGACAAAACTCCAGTCATCTGGATTTCTTCATAGACCAGCAAAACAATCCCCACATACATAAACGCAACCAAGCATGATCCAGTAATTTAATTTAGCCAGCAGCACCTGGCAGACCAAAAGAATACATGAATCCTTTTTCAAACCGAACTTAAATCATATCTAACCACACATTCAAGTCCTTTTCTTAAGAACAGTCAGGTCCGAGATAACTTGAAGGAAACTGTAAAGACGAAAGAGGAACAATCCACGGGGTTTAACAGTAGAACATGTACTGCTTGACGTTCTCCATTAGGGGAGGAAGAGGTCTGACAGCAGCAGTCGCTGCTGCAAATCGGGTGCTTCTTCCACCGGGAGCACCACGAGTGGCTGGAGCACTGCCTGCCGCTGAGCCGCCATCTGAGTTCTCTGGCTCCATGTAGAATCGTGCACGGAATGCAGCAAGATGGGCGTAGTACGCTGGAGGCACTGCCAACCAGAAGACAAAACACTCACAAAACTTACACCAGTAATACAGAAGATAACACATAACATCAGTGGGCATAGTGAATGACAGAGGAAGAGAGGAACCGGTAACTGACCTATAGAAACGGACCGTGTGCACCTTGCATACCTGAAGAAATGAAACAGAACAAAGGGCAAAATATCAAACTACCTCACTTTCAAGATCACAAATACAGTCTAAAACAAATCATATTGAGAATATCGGATCCGAAACTGTAAATGAAAGATGAATCGCGATGGACTATAGCACATAATCATATGACTCCCACAGTCATACAACGGAAGTGGCATGACCAAAATTTGACAGCAAAACCTAAAGCTACAAAGGTGAAGCAGATCAATAAAAATTGAAAACTTTATTACCACGGATCACTGTAATGGCCAGTTTCACATTCTTGTTCAGTATTTACAAATCAGCATATGAGTTATCATAGCCAACTAACACCGGATTTTTTTCAAAGATGATTCTAATGCATAAAAGTCGAGGACGAGATGCGGAAAAGAAAGTCACTTACGTGTAACAAAGATTATTGGTGAGAGACTGCAACTCATCAGCAGAGAAGTTGTTCTCATCCCACAATACGTGGTAGTGAGCTGGCCTGCTAGTTCCCTGCACCCAGATATCAGAATAACTTAAAATGCCACACGACAGTGATATAGAATCTTGATACAGTAGATACAAGTCGTAAAACTAAAAAAACATACTTGAATCCCTGCGTGACTGCAGAGATAGAAGTCAAACTCAGTAGGGTGACAAATCTTTGAGTCGACAACCGTTCCTGCGAACATATTGTACAACGTCAGTATTGTCCCATGATATGAGTGACGATCGATTTCCTACTTTGTTAAAGACAAATAAAAAAAAACCTGGTAGTATGTTTCCACTCCTGTCAACTGACTGGCGATTGTTATGGTTGTTGGCAAACAACCTAGTGTGATGACGCTTCTGAACAACAACAAAGGTAACAGTAGGCTGATAGTCCTGCTCCAGGGACGCACATGCCTGAGATACAATGGGAAAAAGCACAAGTACCAGATATCAGAAGGTGGGCACTTGCTCTAAGACAGAAAGCAAAAATTACAGGATCAACGGAGCTCAATGTGTAAATAGGAGCAGGAGCTATAGCCTGTACCTTGCGAATAGCATCCAATTCATGCAGCAACACTTGATAAAATTGGCCTTCACTCACACCATCCCTGTTCGGTTAAGTAATGAACGACTAAGCAAAACAAACAAATGACATGCGGCAGAAATGCAGCACAAGTGGAAACAATGACATACCTGTAGAATATTATGCGTTTGGGCTTGAGATTAGTAGCTCTCCGAAATGACACAAGCAGCTCTCTAGATTCATAACAAAGGATAAAACTCAATGTAGCTTACTTTGAATCAAGGCTATAGGCATAGAAGGAACACAAGCTAGAGAGAGACTTACTTTATCATTCCACCAGATACATGACCTCGGTTTGGATCCTCCCATGATTTATAAAGAT
>JAOVYX010002338.1:0-11867 GCA_035668315.1 Drosera spatulata
CCCAATACTAAACTCTATATTTCCTCAATGTATAAAACTATAAAGTACAAGGACAAAAAATAAACAGAGAGTTTACTTGCGGAAGGATTCCAAGGACTTCTCCAAGGAATTGAGTTTGTCTTCAACAAAACTGTTTTGATCTCGTATTTCACGGAGTGTCATGCCGATATCCTCCATACAACGTATCACATCCTCCAATATAATGAGACGAGGTGGTGGAATCTTCACTTGGGGCTCTTTCTTCACATTTGGGGCGTCAAATCTTATATGCTTCAATGGATGTTTTAGAACTTCAACCTTCATATTTTCAGCTGCCTTTCTCATAGTCGTAGGAACACAAGCAACTAGCTCAGCTTCATAAGGGACATCATCTTCTTCTTCATCATCGAAATCATCGCTCTCCTCTTCCTTGAACTCCTTCTTCACTTTTGCTATACATGTCTTACTCATGGGAGGATTCACAAGATCCATGAAAGCGCATCTCCAGAATGGAGGACAAATCAATGATATCATATTAATAGGCATTTCAAGCTTCTTATCAAGATTTGAATGGAAATCAAGCCAATAAGTATCAATTAAAAATGAAAACTTTGTCATGCTCAAAATAAAAGCTTCATCTAATTTGCTTAATTCACGACCTCCAACAAACTTGTCTTTAGAAAAATCTTAACCAAGTTTTTGAGCTATAGGAGTTAACAAACCACCAAAAACTATTACTCCTTTCTTTCTAAGAGCAGATTTGTACCAATGTCTCGTCACATAAGAGACGGTATCTAGGTTGGTTATAGTTATCATAACCCACAAAAACATGATTTCATCTTTTCTTAAGGTTCACTTGGTTTTTGATCTTCTAAAAATAGCGTTACTCATACAACGTTGAAGATACCATAGAATTGGATTATGAATCATAGAGGCTTTTGCAAGTTGAACATCAAAGTCATTTATTCCTGAAATATTAAACGAGAATTCTTTAAAATCCCATGTAAATTCACAGGTTTCCTTCTATCTCCATCAGTCATACAATGGTACACTTTTCATTAAGCCATTTCAGATCAAATTGATAGTTTTTTTTACCTTCAAGGCGAAACCATATTAGACCTATGTGTTACTCATAGCCTGTCATGATACTAATTTCTAGTGAGCTTAGAAACTCAAGCGTCAACGCTTCATATGTAGGATATCTTCCAAACATTAAAGTATTGTATTGCATGTTGGTAATGAGTTTAAGGACATGTTTTTCAATTTTAAGGTCTTCAAGTATATTCAAATTCAAGTATTTGGCTTTGACAATACCTCGGGTGAGAAAATAGTTATATCTCGATTCTTGTTTTAGATTTTTAAAAACAATATTGTGCTTGTTCGGTTTACCAAATGGTGGAAGAATTGCTCAATAGGTTCAGGTGCTAAACAGTCATTCTCTATCCCACACACAACCCATTTATTGTATATATGCTTCGTCGCAGGGGCCACTGATACCTACAAAACAAAACAAAATCAAGCATATATCTATTATAAAAGTAACCTATCAACCAAACTAAATAATCAAATCATATAAGTCACAAATTTGCATGAGGTCGATCATGAAAACCCGACCAAATCATCGAATCTTCATAACAACATCTAATCATCCAAACTATTAATATATTGCATCAAAAAGATCAATTCCCCTTTTTAATATCTAGATGATCAAGTATTCTTGATCGCATATGAAAACAATAACAAGCACAAAAGATTTAAGAGAGGGATTAATAACAAATAAGGTTAATCGAAGTTTAGATGTCATAATTCGAAGCAAAACGTTGTTTTACCTTCAAGTTATTCAAGTTTGGATGAGGGTTTTGTCATGGTTTAAGAGAAAATCAGGGTTTATGGCTTTGGATTTAAGAAAAGACGAAAAAAATAAGTTTTTTATAAATTCTAAATCGACCCACACGGGCGTGAAAATTTTCACGGTCGATCAACCTGTGACAGTGGTGTTTTTAAAAAAAACTCAACTTAGACAAAGGGACCACGGTTTGCCTGTTTCACGCTCATAGTTCACGCCTAGCACTTTCACGACCGTGAAAGTGCCATTTTCTAAATTTTTTATTTTTGCACTTTTTCGCTTAAAATCATTAAAAAGCTTAGTTTAAGCCTAGAAAAGTGATTTTTTGACTTAAAGGACTGAAAACGAAGTTGTTTGATCGATTTTGCTGGATTTACCAAAAACATTAATTGTTTGATTAAGAAAAATTAGAAAACATGTGTTGCCTCCTAGAAGCGCTTTGTTTAACATCGTTAGCTCAACTGAATCCCTTTATATTCTCACTTCCATCTCTCTCTTTTCATTCATTATTCACTCAAACCATTATGTTGTGGAAGTCAATCCAGGACAAGTGTTTGTATCTATTATGACATAGGTATTAAGCACAGTTTCTTCGACCAATGCAAGTCACGATAGTGAGTAAATCTTTCTTTTGTTGCACAACCTATATCCTTTTTTGTGAGTTGTCAAGCAGGCAAGAATCTAGCCTTTACTTGAACAATGTCCACAAGGGATGAATAAACTAATGAATTCATACGGCTTACAACATCGTCGTTATGTGTCTAAAAAATCTACATCCAATATTGTACAATTGCTATTGCTTCTAAATAATACATCATATGGCTCTATATCAGGGTGATGAAGGCAGCTCTCTGGGTCTATACCGATGCTAGGGTGCGAAAGCATGGGGAATGAACAGGATTAGATACCCTGGTAGTCTATCTCGTAAACGATGAGTATTCGTCCTTGGTCTATTCGGATCAGGGGCTAGCTAACGCGTGAAACACTCCTCCGGGGAGTACGGTGGCAAGATCGAAACTCAAAGGAATTGACAGGGGCCTGCACAAGCGTTGGACCATGTGGTTTAATTCGATACAACACGTAAAACCTTACCGGCTCTTCAATAGGCACGCGGTCAGAGCCTACTGCTTGGGGGTTCACGGTTTCGTGTTCTATTTTACTCCCCGATGGGGGTTCTTACCTCACAGTACTACTTTGATATTGGTTATCTAACCAAGGAGTATTTAGCCTTGCAAGGTGGTGATGCTTTCGGCAACTAGACGATCGCTATCTAGGGTGCGGTATTCCATCGTCAGCTATCTACTACCAAGTTAGGATATAGGCAAGTCTCCCCTTCCGGTTTTGCAACTCTCGGATGTTCTTCGGAGGTAGCATCTCGAGGATGGCCTAGATTTTAGTTGGGTTGATTTCTTGCAGAACCTGATGTTCGGATCGAGAATTTCGTTGATGCTCCCATTGTTACCTTCTTATTAGAGAAAGGGGAAAGGGCGAGGTTTTAGCCTTGAAGTCTGTCTTCTTCAATGGAAGAGATTCAAAGGGCTTTAAGATGTTTAAATAACATACCTCAATCGATTTTTTCAAAGAAACTCGTCTGTAAGCGTTCCCTACGAGTATGTCCCATTGCAAGCACCACAAGGAAGATGACATTGCCCAACTAGACTGGTTCAAAGGATTTTTGGGTGATTCACCTACAACCGACAACGAAAGCCTCAAATGAGCCTAATCATGAGAGTTGATCAATGGTTTCTTAAACATGAATTTTGGAAGCACATTTGAAATGATCCATTTTCATTCTTTACACAACATACTTTCTTCATAATATTTTTTTCCATCCAAATTTTGTTGGCTTACTTTGCTCTTAAATTGTTCTGTTCTTAACGGAATATAAGAATGAAAACTCTTCTTTGAAAATCGCTTGAAAAAACCTTTGTATTTGAAAATTTTCTTATGATTGATCATGCGGAAAGCTTTGTTGATCCTTGTCGAAACATTGTCAATTGCCTTGACTTGATTCACATTCTCGATTATCACTTAATTCTCTTCATTTGGAACATTTGAAAGTAATTCAGTGTTCTTATCATAATTTGGTATGTTGATTGGGCACTCGAATTGAGATTCAAGAAAATCGAGGATAGAATTCATGTCATAGGACTCTTCATCATTAATCACCTCTAATTGGTAACAACTCGTCATTGAGAACTTTCATTTTACTTGAGATTACACAAAACTGATTGTAACTTCTTCTTGTTTTAACTTAACGGGACCATTTCCAACATCAATTTGAGATTTTGTAAGACTTAAGAATGGTCTATCAAGATGAGACTTAATCATGTGTATAAATACAAGAAAAAGTTATGTACATAAATGCTCTGCATCGGATGTTAAGCTGGAAATGATCTGAAAAGCTATGAAGGGATTCTGGTGCGTTGAAGTTTATCAAAACGAGATTGACATCGAAACTTGGGTGGCTATGGGTTACTATTATAAATTAAGGTATGATTGGGCTTGGTGTTTGATCTGAAAAATAAGTTAAGGATTCGATGTTTTATGGAGTTTTGCATGTTATATTCGACACATAAAGCTGAGTATAATCGGTTAAAGATTTCTTGTCGAAATCAGATGAGACATTGGTGATCTCGAACCCAAGAATAGAAGTACGGATAGTGCAATAATAAGCTGGGCACTTATAAGGGTTGTATGAATATTTTGAAGAACTCTTTGTGAAGCTTTGGGTTTATTGATGTTAAGTACTCAATTTTGCAATCTAATGACGACTGAGTAACTATGGGATGCAACAATGATCAAATTAGTATTGGAGTACACTGTTGCAATTGGATTAAAGATGACCATAAGAGATTTACTGAAAATATGAGTGATTTCAAGAGATAAGGCAAATTTCAAGGACGAAATTTTTATAAGGAGGAAAGAATGTAATACCCCAAAAATTTGAGATAAATTATTTTCTCAACAATTAGAAAAAATAATAAATTATAAAATGTTATAATTTACTCAATGGGATTATAAAATTTATCTGTCGATATCATAACAAAAAATGCTAATTATAGATAAAATTTAACCGTATCACACAAACGTGTGGAATCTATGCACCCTTTAATTTGCTTTTCCCCTACCCCACACCACCACACCTACTCCTCCACTCACTCACCACTTCTCCTAACCACTTCATCACCATTCATCATAATCTCCTCTCCTCTCCATATCTCATCCTCTCTTCACCGGACTGTTAGCAACAGTCGGAGATCACCAGCACCTCTCCAAAGCCGCACTCGAAACCACAACACCAGCGATTGCTCTGCCGTGGTCAACTCAATGGCTCCTTGTCGTCAGAGCTAGAGGATCATTGTTTTCGCTTCACCATCGCTCAGAACACGTTAAGGAGGATGAGCTCTCCTAGGTTGACTCTTTTTGTCTCCGACCTTTGCGTTTTACATCCTTAAGGGACCATGGAGGACACTAGGTCGTGTTATGCTCAATATCGTCGTTGTCATTTCATATTCTCGCCTCTTTTCCTTGCGTGTTGCTTCCCATCATCACCTCACAATGTTGGTGATCGCCGTTGAGAAGGGAGTTGCAAGTCGGGAAGTAAAGTCGGGGTTCATAAGGGTCATGTGAGCTTTCTTATTGTGTAGTTTTGTGCGTTGTGTTCTTGTCGTATGTCTCATGAAAAAGACAACAAAGGAAAATGCTTATATGGTGTATGTTTTGCAAAAACGGAAGATGAGTTAGTTAGTTAGTTAGTCAGTCAGTTAGTTAGTTAGTTAAAACAAGGAAAAGAAGGAAAGTGGTGTGTATGTGTTGTATGATGGTGTCGTGTGTGTACAGGGGAAAAAGACAAGCAGAAAGGGGTAAGAAGTTAGGGAAACGAAAAAAAGAAGGGAAGATGGGGTTTGTGTTTAAACGAATTAGAAAAAAAAATTAGAAATGATGAAAAGAAGAGAAATGTGCTCATATTAAAAATGGATGTTGTGTGTGCCTTTTTAGTGTCTAGTTATGTGAGGAGAAAGACATTAAGATTGAGTAAAAATAAAAGAAAAAGGGAAGTGAACCAAAAGTCAATGTGTACTAAAAATATTAATTTAGCCTTAAAGAAATACAAGTAGAGAAATGCAACTTAAAATGAAAACTCATAAAAATGATTTACTTACATATGTTATTGTGTTTTAAAGTGATAGTTCGATAAACAGTACTAAATGTACTTGAGCATGTTTTGATACGCGATTTGCATTTTTATATCAAAACCGTGACGTGTACGTTGATATTTAAAGACGAAGTCCAATGTGTACGTGTAAAAAGATTACATAAAAAGATAACGTTTAGATTTATAGTGTGTGACGATGCGTAACAAATATACGGGTTAACATGCTTGTTTTGAGCCTCCGGTTAAGGCCCTTAAGAAACTTTCGTTTCTTTTCAGCTTCCTAGTTGTAGAACAAAGGCACAAATCGCAGCAACGTTGTGAACCTTGTTGCATATTCTCTGACATTCTTGTCACCTTACTCTAGAGAAGAGAACTCCTCCCTCATCTGAGGAGCCTAAAACAAAGGAATACCTGTCTTCTTGCTTCATTTCAGAAATGGAGCCTAAAACAATTAATCAAGCTCTCAGTGATCCTAACTGAATAGATGCCATGCAAGAAGAACTAAATGAGTTCAAAAGAAATCAAGTATGGTATCTTGTGTCAAGACCAAAGAACTATCCAGTTGTTGACCGCAAGTGGGTCTTTAGGAACAAATCTGATGAAAATATAATAATCATCAGAAATAAGGCTAGATTGGTGGCCAAAGGGTACTCTCAAGAAGAAGGGATCGACTTTGATGAGACCTATACCCCAGTTGCAAGATTAGAAGTCATAAGAATGTTTCTGGTATATGCTGCATATGAAGACTTCAAGGTCTTCCAAATGGATGTCAAAAGCGCTTTCCTCAATGGAAAGCTACAGGAGGAAGTTTATGTCGAGCAGCCTCCTGGATTTGAAGACTTTGAACATCCAAATTATGTCCACAGGTTAGACAAAGCCCTTTATGGCTTAAAACAAGCTCTGAGAGCGTGGTATGAAACTCTTTCTACCTTTCTTTCTGATAATGGCTTTCAAAGAGGAAAGATAGATATCACACTATTTCTTAAGAAACATAAGGAGCACACACTATTAGTGCAAATATACGTAGATGACATCATCTTTGATTGCATTAACAGCAAACTATGCGAAAAGTTTGCTGCACTAATGAAATCTAAATTTCAAATGAGTCTCATGGGTAAACTAAAATATTTTCTAGGTCTGCAAGTGAAACAGTTAAGTAAAGGAATATTCATAAATCAATCAAAATACTTAACAAACATAATTAAAAAGTTTGGCCTAGAAAACTCAACTCAAATGAAAACCCCTATGAGCTCTACTGCTAAAATTGACAAAGACGAAAAGGATAAAAGTATAGATCAAACATTATATAGAGGTATAATAGGATCTTTACTTTACATTACTGCAAGTAGGTCAGACATCCAGTACTCAGTCTGTGTTTGCGCCAGGTATCAATCTGATCCCAAGGAGTCCCACTATACTGCAGTTAAGAGAATCCTGAGATATCTCAAAGGAACTCCTAACCTGGGTATATGGTATCCAAAGGACTCAGAATTTTTACTAACTGGATATTCAGATGCAGACTTTGCAGGTTACAGGGTTGACACAAAAAGCACAAGTGGTACATGTCAATTTGTAGGTGCAAGGCTGATCTCTTGGTTTAACAAGAAGCAGGCCACTGTATCAACCTCTACTGTAGTAGCAGAATACAGAGCTGCAGGAAGTTGTGCTGCACAGGTATTTTGGATGAGGTCTCAATTAGCACACTATGGACTAACGTTTTCAAAAGTAAACATATTTTGTGACAGCACGTCTGCAATGACTATTTCTGAAAATCCTGGTTTTTTATTCGAGGACCAAGCACATTGATGTCAGATATCATTTTATCAGAGATCATGTGCAGAAAGGTCACATAAAGTTAGAATACATTCCAACGGAAAGACAAATTGCAGACATTTTTACAAAACCCTTAGATGAAAATAAATTTATCATGTTCAGAGGAGAGCTGGGCATGATAGATTTAAATGAGTAAAATGGCCACGTAGACTGCTCTACTGCTCTACCACAGGTGTAGATGCAGACGAGTAAGATTTTTTAAATGGGTTTAATGTTTTTAAATAGTGCAGTCGAGCAACTTCGTTCTACTACACTGTTGCATATATAAATGTAGACGAGCAGACCACTGAAACGCACTCAATGTTTTTCAAGTGATGCAAACGAGTGACTTTCCTCTACTACTTTACTGCACAACCCATGCAGACCAGAGACAGGTGTCACTCTACCGCTACTATTTTTGGAAAGAAATAATTTTCATGATTATCTCCTAGATTTTTGCAACGGACGAATTAATTCTGGAAACTGTGTAACGGTTACTTTTGATTTCAAACGGTTAAATCAACAGTAATAATAAAAGGAGAGAGCACTGTTACAAACATTACTTTATGACTCTCTCTCTCTCTCTCTCTCTCTCTCTCTCTCTCTCTCTCTCTCGCTCAAGTGATCAGCAAACCCTAATTCTTTCAATTCTCACCTTGATCACTCTCAATTTGTCAAATTCCTTCTGAAAATCTTCACAAACTGTAATGGCCAACAAACCTACTTCCTTAACACCCTCTAAATCATCTATGCGACAAGCAAGCCCTGCAAAAAAAGACTTACAAATAGGGGTGGTGATCGATTTCGAGACTCTGGTGCATAAATAAGATAAAGTTAGAGAAGTTTCGGAATGCATACAAGAGGCCGGACTAAAGTATCTTTGTGAATTAACCAGTCCCATATTCGATGAGAAGGTGGTGGAATTTATTGAGAAGGCTAGGGTTTCTAACAACCATCAAGAAATCCAATACACCCACAAGAAGCAGGCCATCAAGATCACTGCAGAAGATTTAGCAAGAATCTTTAGACTCTCCAATGAAGGTTTAAGAATCATTCCCTCAACGGTCATTGCTGAAGGACGGCTTGCTATGCTTACATCAGAGCACGAAAAGGAAGGAATTCAAATGATGAAGAAGTTCCTGTCCAAGGAACATAGATTTCTTAGTGATGTGGTCAAAAAGGCCATTATGTCCAGAGAATTCTCAAAGGACCAAATCACTCAAGATCAGCAAGAAATCATGTGTGCAATCCTGATGAGGCACAAGGTTAACTAGGCAAGCCTGCTCATGTATCAGTTAGCCACTGGAGTAGAGGCTAGACAACCTCTCTACGGCAGGTTGCTGAGTATCATTTTGAAGGACAAATTAAAACTTTTAGATACAGAGGGAAGGCTGCAACATAGTCTGCAGTGCAGCAGAGACCTGAAAAGCCCAAAAAGAAGATAGCTCCTAAGGCTCCCAAGCCTCCAAAGAGGAAATTGATACTACAATCCTCTGAAGAATCAGAAGAAATAGCTCAGAGGAGGGCAATGGAAGTAGAAATAGAGGCTGTAGACGAGCAGACTGGAAGAAGAAATACAGACATACAGGCCACTACTGCCCTTGCTATTGTGCAGACGGGCTCTGCACTTGCAGTAGTACAGACAAGCGAAGCTCCAGCTATAGCAGGACAAACGAGGGAACCTTCAGTTGCAGCAGTGCAGACAAAGGACGCTCCAGTTGCAGCAGTGCAGACGAGGGAAGCTCCAACTACAGCAGTGCAGACGGATGAACAAAATGCAGACCTGCAGATGAGGGAAGAAGGTGCCGACGAGCGACAGACTGAGAAGACTACAGAATAACAAATGACACAACCAATCATTGCAGTTGAGGAAGGCTCATCCTCAAGAACACTTCCCCTAAAGATTCCTGAAGTAGCAGCTCTATATGACTCGAATGTAGCCCTCGAGTTCATAAGGGGAGGTGCAGATAAGAATCTGCAACAATTCATACTAGGGTCAATGAAGAGTTTTGAGGAAATTCAGGAAGGTCCCCAAGTTGAGTTCAGAAAGGAGATGTTTGCAAGGGGATTTACACGAAAGGAAAGTGAAGCTGTTGAAGAAAAGCTGCGAAATCTTGACACTTCAAAAGAAGTCTCTACTGCAACAGCTGGGATCACAATCAATGAAGATACAGCAGGTTTATCAACATTAACAACTTTGATTCCCTATACTAATATAAGTCTTGTTCCTTATGCAGTGATAATGATGAGCTGGAGATCATTCAAGTAAGGACAGTAGAAGAAGCTCAAGCAGCTGAGGTACAAGAAGAAGAAGAAACTCCTGAACAGAAGAAGAAATTTGAAGACGCGCTTCAATACGTTGAGCAACTAAGAAAGAAGGTCTAAGAACTCAGAACACAGACTAATGCTCTCTTGGGAAAACCTCAGAAGGAGGCAATGCTATAGCAGTTTGCTCAACAACACAAACAAAGAAGGACAAGAACTGTCAGAAGCAGCACACTCGAGCCAACTCCCACAGACGAAAGTAAAGGGCAAGCTTCTCAGACTAAACTACAGAAGAGACCAACCCCTACTCCATGACAAGCTGCCCCTTCAAAGAAAAGGAAGACTTCAAGAAGCAACAGGCCAAAATTGATCCCCTCAGGACCTCGATAGCTACTCACCATTCATCCAGACGGGTCAAAAATACTGATAGGGGACATCACTGGCATGATTGAAGGAGAGGTTGAACAGATGGTTCTACTGCAACGAAAGGCTGCTCAGACAAAGGATAAGCTGAAAGAGCCTTACATCCTTTTCAGTGGTGTACTGGAATGAAAGGATTCTATTATGAAGACAGGAAGGCATAGACAAGCTCAACTGCACCAAGTTGAGTTCATCCATTCTGCAGAAGTAAGGTTGGAGCTCAAGCGAATAATTGACAAACATGTTCGAGGTGCAACACTTGAAGTCCAGGAGTACCTCTCTCGACCAGAAGTAGGCAGGCCACCATCTTCAGGAGGTAATGACGATAGTGGTGACAAAGATCAAGGTGAAGATAATCTCACAGATGACAAGCTCATTGATGAAGTTGGCAGGAAAAGAGTCCCTTCAACTACTACAGAAGAACCAATAACCACTGCAGTAGCAGAGGAGACAGCTACAACAGAGCAGACCACTGAGTCTCAACCGCACACCACCTCAGTGCCTGTACTAGAGGAAGAGGATATTCCAGTTGGGATACCTGCAGACGAGGAAGACTTGTAGACTGCCCCAGTGGCTGTAGCTGAGGACACCACTGGAAAGGAGCAAACCACTCCAGCGTCTACAGACGAGCTCAGTCCCAGTAGCAGAACAAGCACCTATAGACGAGCATAGAGTGTGGCTGAGCCAACTATAACTATTCCCGCAGACGAGCACAGAGTGCCGCTGAGCCAACTATAACTATTCCCGCAGACGAGTCAATATATACAGTTGAGCAACCCCTTCATCCTCACAACTAAAGCAAGACATGGAAGAAATGCAAATTCCTGAGGTTGAAGAGCAGATTGCAGAAAAAAGCACTTCGAAGGGAATGACCCTTTCAACACTCAGAAGACATCTGTTAGAAGACACTCCCTCAGCTCACGAAGAAACAAGTTAACCAAGGGAAGTCTCACCAACCCATATTCAATTTACTCCACAATCATCATTTGGATTATAGCAGACCACTGAAGACCTCCCTTCGGTTAGATTTGCTCAAGGGTTGCTGCATAGAGCCACCACAAACACCCCAATGACTCCACAAACAGCACTGCGAAGTCTGCAGTTACGGATGGAAACCGTAAAGCTCCAGCTAATATGATCATAAAATGAATGAAAAATATTTTATTTATAAATGAAAATAAATATTCAATACAAACTTGACACTACAAAAAAAGGGTCCTTTTGCGACGGAAAATTTCCGACGCAAAAAGCAAAAATTCGTCGATAAACAATTTTAGCAACGGAATGTGTCCGTCGCTATTAATGTGGCCGCTAAACCAAATTTTAGCGACGGATCCATCGCTAAACAATTAAATAGCGACAGATTGACTTTTTCCGTCGTTAATA